>CAUDMG010001588.1:637500-929469 GCA_958450375.1 Homarus gammarus | reverse complement strand
TCACCACCTGAGATCCCTCACTACCAATTCAGACCTCACCAAAACCACGTGTGACCCACCACTACCTCCTTAGACCCCACCATCACCACCTGAAACCCGACCACTACCACCTAAGACCCCACCATCTCCACCTGAGATCCCACACTACCAATTCAGACCCTACCAATACCACCTGAGACCCCACAACTACCACCTGAGACCCCACCACTACCACCTGAGACTCCACCACAACCACCTGAGACCCACCACTACCACCTGAGACCCCACCACTACCACCTAAGGCCCCACCACTACCACCTGAGATCCACCACTACCACGTGAGACTCCACCACAACTACCTGAGACCCACCACTACCACCTGAGACCCCACCACTACCACCTGAGACCCCACCACTACCTCCTGAGACCCACCACTACCTCCTTAGAACCCACTACTACCACCTGAGACCCCACCACTACTACGTGATACCCCACCACTACCACGTGAGAACCCAGCACTACCAACTTAGACCCCACAATCACCACCTGAGATCCAATCACTACCACCTAACACCCCACCATCACCACCTGAGTCCAACCACTACCACCTGAGACCCACCACTACCATCTGAGACACCCCAGTACCACCTGAGACCTCACCACTACCACCTGAGATCCACCACAACCACCTGAGACCCCTCATTACCACGTGAGTCCCCACCACTACCACCTGAGACCCTACCACTACCACCTGAGACCCCACCACGACCTCCTCAGACCCCAGCATCACCACCTGAGACCCCACAACTACCACCTAAGACCCCACCATCTCCACCTGAGATCCCACACTACAAATTCAGACCCCACCAATACTACCTGAGACCCCACCACTACCACCTGAGACCCCACCACTACCACCTGAGACCCCACCACTACCACCTGAGACTCCACCACAACCACCTGAGACCCACCACTATCACCTGCGACCCCACCACTATCACCTGAGACACCACCATCATCACCTGAGACCCCACCACTACCACCTGAGACCCACAATCACACCTAAGACCCCATCACTACCACCTAACACCCCACCATCACCTCCTGAGACCCACCACTACCACCTGAGACCCACCACTACCACCTGAGAGCCCACCACTACCACCTGAGAGCCCACCACTACCACCTAAGACCCACCACTACCTCCTGAGTCCCCACCACTATCACCTGAGGCCCCAACATCACCACCTGAGACCCCACCACTGCCACCAGAGACCGCACCATCACCACCTGAGATCCCACACTACCAATTCAGACCCCACCACTACCACCTGAGACCCCACCACTACCACCTGAGACCCCCCATTACCACGTCAGTCCCCACCACTACCACCTGAGACCCCACCATCTCCACCTGAGACCCCACCACTGCCACATGAGACCGCACCATCACCACCTGAGATCCCTCACTACCAATTCAGACCTCACCAAAACCACGTGAGACCCACCACTACCTCCTTAGACCCCACCATCACCACCCGAGACCCGACCACTACCACCTAAGACCCCACCATCTCCACCTGAGATCCCACACTACCAATTCAGACCCCACCAATACCACCTGAGACCCCACAACTACCACCTGAGACCCCACCACTACCACCTGAGACTCCACCACAACCACCTGCGACCCACCACTACCACCTGAGACTCCACCACAACCACCTGAGACCCACCACTAACCACCTGAGATCCCACCACTACCACCTGAGACCCCACCACTACCACCTAAGGACCCACCACTACCACCTGAGACCCACCACTACTACGTGAGACTCCACCACAACCACCTGAGACCCACCACTACCACCTGAGACCCCACCACTACCACCTGAGACCCCACAACTACCTCTTGAGACCCACCACTACCTCCTGAGACCCCACTACTACCACCTGAGACCCCACCACTACTACCTGAGACCCCACCACTACCACGTGAGAACCCAGCACTACCACCTGAGACCCACCACTACCACCTGAGACTCCACCACAGCCACCTGAGACCCCATCACTACCAACTTAGACCCCACAATCACCATCTGAGATCCCATCACTACCACCTAACACCCCACCATCACCACCTGAGGCCAACCACTGCCACCTGAGACCCACCACTACCATCTGAGACACCCCAGTACCACCTGAGACCTCACCACTACCACCTGAGATCCACCACTCCCACCTGAGACCCCTCATTACCACGTGAGTCCCCACCACTATCACCTGAGACCCCACCATCACCACCTGAGACCCCACCACTACCACCTGGGACCCCCCACTACCACATGAGACACCACCATTTCCACCTGAGGCCCCACCAACACCATCTGAGACCCCACCACTACCACCTGAGACCCCACCATCACAACCTGAGGTCCCACAATACTAATTCAGACTCCACCAAAACCATGTGAGACCCAATACTACCACCTGACACCCCACAACTACCACCTGACACCCCACCACTACCACCTGAGACCCCACCATCACTATCCGAGACCCCACCACTACCACCTGATACTCCACCACTACCTCCTGAGAACCATCACTACCACCTGAGACCCCATCACTACTACCTGAGACCCCACCACTACCACGCGAGAACCCACCACTACCACTTGAGACCCACCACTACCACCTGAGACTCCACCACAACATCTGAGACCCCACAATCACACCTGAGACCCTATCACTACCACCTAACACCCCACCATCACCTCCTGAGACCAACCACTACCACCTGAGACCCACCACTACCACCTGAGACCCACCACTACCACCTGAGAGCCCACCACTACCACCTGAGAGCCCACCACTACCACCTAAGACCCACCACTACCTCCTGAGTCCCCACCACTATCACCTGAGGCCCAACCATCACCACCTGAGACCCCACCACTGCCACCTGAGACCGCACCATCACCACCTGAGATCCCACACTACCAATTCAGACCCCACCAAAACCACCTGAGACCCACCACTACCACCTGAGACCCCACCACTACCCCCTGAGACCCCTCATTACCACGTCAGTCCCCACCACTGCCACATGTGACCTCATCATTACCTAAGAACCCACCACTGCCACCTGAGACCGCACCATCACCACCTGAGATCCCTCACTACCAATTCAGACCTCACCAAAACCACGTGAGACCCACCACTACCTCCTTAGAACCCACCATCACCACCTGAAACCCGACCACTACCACCTAAGACCCCACCATCTCCACCTGAGATCCCACACTACCAATTCAGACCCTACCAATACCACCTGAGACCCCTCTACTACCACCTGAGACCCCACCACTACCACCTGAGACTCCACCACAACCACCTGAGACCCACCACTACCACCTGAGACCCCACCACTACCACCTGAGACCCCACCACTACCTCCTGAGACCCACCACTACCTCCTGAGAACCCACTACTACCACCTGAGACCCCACCACTACTACGTGAGACCCCACCACTACCACGTGAGAACCCAGCACTACCACCTGAGACCCACCACTACCACCTGAGACTCCACCACAGCCACCTGAGACCCCATCACTACCAACTTAGACCCCACAATCACCACCTGAGATCCAATCACTACCACCTAACACCCCACCATCACCACCTGAGTCCAACCACTACCACCTGAGACCCACCACTACCATCTGAGACACCCCAGTACCACCTGAGACCTCACCACTACCACCTGAAATCCACCACTACCACCTGAGACCCCTCATTACCACGTGAGTCCCCACCACTACCACCTGAGACCCTACCACTACCACCTGAGACCCCACCACGACCTCCTCAGACCCCAGCATCACCACCTGAGACCCCACAACTACCACCTAAGACCCCACCATCTCCACCTGAGATCCCACACTACAAATTCAGACCCCACCAATACTACCTGAGACCCCACCAGTACCACCTGAGACCCCACCACTACCACCTGAGACCCCACCACTACCACCTGAGACTCCACCACAACCACCTGAGACCCACCACTATCACCTGCGACCCCACCACTATCACCTGAGACCCCACCATCACCACCTGAGACCCCACCACTACCACCTGAGACCCCACCACTACCACCTGAGACCCCACCATCACCATCCAAGAACCCCACCACTGCTACCTGAGACCCCACCATCACAACCTGAGATCCCACACTACCAATTCAGACCCCACCAAAACCACGTGAGACCCACTACTACCACCTGAGACCCCACCACTACCACCTGAGACTCCACCACAACCACCTGAGACCCACCACTACCACCTGAGACCCCACCACTACCACCTAAGGCCCCACCACTACCACCTGAGATCCACCACTACCACGTGAGACTCCACCACAACTACCTGAGACCCACCACTACCACCTGAGACCCCACCACTACCACCTGAGACCCCACCACTACCTCCTGAGACCCACCACTACCTCCTTAGAACCCACTACTACCACCTGAGACCCCACCACTACTACGTGATACCCCACCACTACCACGTGAGAACCCAGCACTACCAACTTAGACCCCACAATCACCACCTGAGATCCAATCACTACCACCTAACACCCCACCATCACCACCTGAGTCCAACCACTACCACCTGAGACCCACCACTACCATCTGAGACACCCCAGTACCACCTGAGACCTCACCACTACCACCTGAGATCCACCACAACCACCTGAGACCCCTCATTACCACGTGAGTCCCCACCACTACCACCTGAGACCCTACCACTACCACCTGAGACCCCACCACGACCTCCTCAGACCCCAGCATCACCTCCTGAGACCCCACAACTACCACCTAAGACCCCACCATCTCCACCTGAGATTCCACACTACAAATTCAGACCCCACCAATACTACCTGAGACCCCACCACTACCACCTGAGACCCCACCACTACCACCTGAGACCCCACCACTACCACCTGAGACTCCACCACAACCACCTGAGACCCACCACTATCACCTGCGACCCCACCACTATCACCTGAGACCCCACCATCATCACCTGAGACCCCACCACTACCACCTGAGACCCCACAATCACACCTAAGACCCCATCACTACCACCTAACACCCCACCATCACCTCCTGAGACCCACCACTACCACCTGAGAGCCCACCACTACCACCTGAGAGCCCACCACTACCACCTAAGACCCACCACTACCACCTGAGTCCCCAACACTATCACCTGAGGCCCCAACATCACCACCTGAGACCCCACCACTGCCACCAGAGACCGCACCATCACCACCTGAGATCCCACACTACGAATTCAGACCCCACCACTACCACCTGAGACCCCACCACTACCACCTGAGACCCCCCATTACCACGTGAGTCCCCACCACTACCACCTGAGACCCCACCATCACCACCTGAGACCCCACCACTGCCACATGAGACCGCACCATCACCACCTGAGATCCCTCACTACCAATTCAGACCTCACCAAAACCACGTGAGACCCACCACTACCTCCTTAGACCCCACCATCACCACCCGAGACCCGACCACTACCACCTAAGACCCCACCATCTCCACCTGAGATCCCACACTACCAATTCAGACCCCACCAATACCACCTGAGACCCCACAACTACCACCTGAGACCCCACCACTACCACCTGAGACTCCACCACAACCACCTGAGACCCACCACTACCACCTGAGACTCCACCACAACCACCTGAGACCCACCACTAACCACCTGAGATCCCACCACTACCACCTGAGACCCCACCACTACCACCTAAGGACCCACCACTACCACCTGAGACCCACCACTACCACGTGAGACTCCACCACAACCACCTGAGACCCACCACTACCACCTGAGACCCCACCACTACCACCTGAGACCCCACCACTACCTCCTGAGACCCACCACTACCTCCTGAGACCCCACTACTACCACCTGAGACCCCACCACTACTACCTGAGACCCCACCACTACCACGTGAGAACCCACCACTACCACCTGAGACCCACCACTACCACCTGAGACTCCACCACAACCACCTGAGACCCCATCACTACCAACTTAGACCCCACAATCACCACCTGAGATCCCATCACTACCACCTAACACCCCACCATCACCACCTGAGACCAACCACTACCACCTGAGACCCACCACTACCATCTGAGACACCCCAGTACCACCTGAGACCTCACCACTACCACCTGAGATCCACCACTACCACCTGAGACCCCTCATTACCACGTGAGTCCCCACCACTATCACCTGAGACCCCACCATCACCACCTGAGACCCCACCACTGCCACCTGAGACCCCCCACTACCACATGAGACACCACCATTTCCACCTGAGGCCCCACCAACACCATCTGAGACCCCACCACTACCACCTGAGACCCCACCATCACAACCTGAGATCCCACAATACTAATTCAGACTCCACCAAAACCATGTGAGACCCACTACTACCACCTGAGACCCCACAACTACCACCTGAGACCCCACCACTACCACCTGAGACCCCACCATCACTATCCGAGACCCCACCACTACCACCTGATACTCCACCACTACCTCCTGAGAACCACCACTACCACCTGAGACCCCACCACTACTACCTGAGACCCCACCACTACCACGTGAGAACCCACCACTACCACCTGAGACCCACCACTACCACCTGAGACTCCACCACAACACCTGAGACCCCATCACTACCACCTTAGACCCCACAATCACACCTGAGACCCCATCACTACCACCTAACACCCCACCATCACCTCCTGAGACCAACCACTACCACCTGAGACCCACCACTACCACCTGAGACCCACCACTACCACCTGAGAGCCCACCACTACCACCTGAGAGCCCACCACTACCACCTAAGACCCACCACTACCTCCTGAGTCCCCACCACTATCACCTGAGGCCCAACCATCACCACCTGAGACCCCACCACTGCCACCTGAGACCGCACCATCACCACCTGAGATCCCACACTACCAATTCAGACCCCACCAAAACCACCTGAGACCCACCACTACCATCTGAGACCCCACCACTACCACCTGAGACCCCTCATTACCACGTCAGTCCCCACCACTGCCACATGAGACCCCATCATTACCTAAGAACCCACCACTGCCACCTGAGACCGCACCATCACCACCTGAGATCCCTCACTACCAATTCAGACCTCACCAAAACCACGTGAGACCCACCACTACCTCCTTAGACCCCACCATCACCACCTGAAACCCGACCACTACCACCTAAGACCCCACCATCTCCACCTGAGATCCCACACTACCAATTCAGACCCCACCAATACCACCTGAGACCCCACAACTACCACCTGAGACCCCACCACTACCACCTGAGACTCCACCACAACCACCTGAGACCCACCACTACCACCTGAGACCCCACCACTACCACCTAAGGCCCCACCACTACCACCTGAGATCCACCACTACCACGTGAGACTCCACCACAACTACCTGAGACCCACCACTACCACCTGAGACCCCACCACTACCACCTGAGACCCCACCACTACCTCCTGAGACCCACCACTACCTCCTTAGAACCCACTACTACCACCTGAGACCCCACCACTACTACGTGAGACCCCACCACTACCACGTGAGAACCCAGCACTACCACCTGAGACCCACCACTACCACCTGAGACTCCACCACAGCCACCTGAGACCCCATCACTACCAACTTAGACCCCACAATCACCACCTGAGATCCAATCACTACCACCTAACACCCCACCATCACCACCTGAGTCCAACCACTACCACCTGAGACCCACCACTACCATCTGAGACACCCCAGTACCACCTGAGACCTCACCACTACCACCTGAAATCCACCACTACCACCTGAGACCCCTCATTACCACGTGAGTCCCCACCACTACCACCTGAGACCCTACCACTACCACCTGAGACCCCACCACGACCTCCTCAGACCCCAGCATCACCACCTGAGACCCCACAACTACCACCTAAGACCCCACCATCTCCACCTGAGATCCCACACTACAAATTCAGACCCCACCAATACTACCTGAGACCCCACCACTACCACCTGAGATCCCACCACTACCACCTGAGACCCCACCACTACCACCTGACACTCCACCACAACCACCTGAGACCCACCACTATCACCTGCGACCCCACCACTATCACCTGAGACCCCACCATCACCACCTGAGACCCCACCACTACCACCTGAGACCCCACCACTACCACCTGAGACCCCACCATCACCATCCAAGAACCCCACCACTGCTACCTGAGACCCCACCATCACAACCTGAGATACTACACTACCATTTCAGACCCCACCAAAACCACGTGAGACCCACTACTACCACCTGAGACCCCACCACTACCTCCTCAGACCCCACCATCACCATCCGAGACCCCACCACTGCTACCTGAGACCCCACCATCACAACCTGAGATCCCACACTACCAATTCAGACCCCACCAATACCACCTGAGACCCCACCACTACCACCTGAGACCCACCACTACCACGTGAGACTCCACCACAACCACTTGAGACCCACTACTACCACATGAGACCCCACCACTACCACCTGAGACCCCACAATCACACCTAAGACCCCATCACTACCACCTAACACCCCACCATCACCTCCTGAGACCCACCACTACCACCTGAGACCCACCACTACCACCTGAGAGCCCACCACTACCACCTGAGAGCCCACCACTACCACCTACGTCCCACCACTACCTCCTGAGTCCCCACCACTATCACCTGAGGCCCCAACATCACCACCTGAGACCCCACCACTGCCACCAGAGACCGCACCATCACCACCTGAGATCCCACACTACCAATTCAGACCCCACCACTACCACCTGAGACCCCACCACTACCACCTGAGACCCCCCATTACCACGTCAGTCCCCACCACTACCACCTGAGACCCCACCATCACCACCTGAGACCCCACCACTGCCACATGAGACCCCATCATTACCTAAGAACCCACCACTGCCACCTGAGACCGCACCATCACCACCTGAGATCCCTCACTACCAATTCAGACCTCACCAAAACCACGTGAGACCCACCACTACCTCCTTAGACCCCACCATCACCACCTGAGACCCGACCACTACCACCTAAGACCCCACCATCTCCACCTGAGATCCCACACTACCTATTCAGACCCCACCAATACCACCTGAGACTCCACAACTACCACCTGAGACCCCACCACTACCACCTGAGACTCCACCACAACCACCTGAGACCCACCACTACCACCTGACACTCCACCACAACCACCTGAGACCCACCACTAACCACCTGAGATCCCACCACTACCACCTGAGACCCCACCACTACCACCTAAGGACCCACCACTACCACCTGAGACCCACCACTACCACGTGAGACTCCACCACAACCACCTGAGACCCACCACTACCACCTGAGACCCCACCACTACCACCTGAGACCCCACAACTACCTCTTGAGACCCACCACTACCTCCTGAGACCCCACTACTACCACCTGAGACCCCACCACTAATACCTGAGACCCCACCACTACCACGTGAGAACCCAGCACTACCACCTGAGACCCACCACTACCACCTGAGACTCCACCACAACCACCTGAGACCCCATCACTACCAACTTAGACCCCACAATCACCACCTGAGATCCCATCACTACCACCTAACACCCCACCATCACCACCTGAGACCAACCACTGCCACCTGAGACCCACCACTGCCATCTGAGACCCCACCACTGCCACCTGAGACCCCACCATCACCACCTGAAATCCCACACTACCAATTCAGACCCCACCAAAACCACCTGAGACCCACCACTACCACCTGAGACCCCACCACTACTACCTGAGACCCCACCACTACCACCTGAGACCCCACCATCACCATCCGAGACCCCACCATCTCCACCTGCGATCCCACACTACCAATTCAGACCCCACCAATACCACCTGACCCAACCACTACCACCTGAGACCCCACCAATACCACCTGAGATTCCACCACAACCACCTGAGTCCCACCACTACCACCTGAGAGCCCACCACTACCACCTAAGACCCACCACTACCTCCTGAGACCCCACCACTATCACCTGAGACCCCACCATCACCACCTGTGACCCCACCACTACCACCTGAAACCCCACCACTACCACCTGAGACCTCCCATTACCACATGAGTCCCCACCACTATCACCTGAGACCCCACCATCACCACCTGAGACCCCACAACTACCACCTGAGACCCCACCACTACCACCTGAGACCCCACCACTACCACCTGAGACCCACCACTACCACCTGAGACCCACCACTACCACATGAGACACCACCATTTCCACCTGAGGCCCCACCACTACCACCTGAGACCCCACCACTACCACCTGAGACTCCACCACTACCACCTGAGAGCCCAGCACTACCACCTAAGACCCACCACTACCTCCTGAGAGCCTACTACTACCACCTAAGGCCCACCACTATCTCCTGAGTCCCCACCACTACCACCTGAGACCCCACCACTACCTCCTCAGACCCCACCATCACCACCTGAGACCCCACCACTACCACCTAAGACCCCACCATCTCCACCTGAGATCCCACACTACCAATTCAGACCCCACCAATACCACCTGAGACCCCACCACTACCACCTGAGACCCCACCACTACCACCTGAGACTCCACCACAACCACCTGAGACCCACCACTACCACCTGAGAGCCCACCACTACCACCTAAGACCCACCACTACCTCCTGAGACCCCACCACTACCACCTGAGACCCCCCATTACCACGTGAGTCCCCACCACTATCACCTGAGACCCCACCATCACCACCTGAGACCCCACCACTACCACCTGAAACCCCACCACTACCACCTGAGACCCCCTATTACCACGTGAGTCCCCACCACTATCACCGAAGACCCCACCATCACCACCTGAGACCCCACAACTACCACCTGAGACCCCACCACTACCACCTGAGACCCCACCACTACCACCTGAGGACCACCACTACCACCTGAGACCCACAACTACCACCTGAGACACCACCATTACCACCTGAGACCCCACCATCACCATCTGAGACCCCACCACTACCACCTGAGACCCCACCACTACCACCTGAGACCCCACCACTACCACCTGAGACCCCACCATCACCATCCGAGACCCCACCACTGCTACCTGAGACCCCACCATCACAACCTGAGATCCCACAATACCAATTCAGACCCCACCAAAACCATGTGAGACCCACTACTACCACCTGAGACCCCACCACTACCACCTGAGACCCCACCACTACCACCTGAGACCCCACCATCACTATCCGAGACCCCACCACTACCACCTGAGACCCCATCACTACCACATGAGACCCCACCACTACCACCTGAGACTCCACCACAACCACCTGAGACCCACCACTACCACCTTAGACCCCACAATCACACCTGAGACCCTATCACTACCACCTAACACCCCACCATCACCTCCTGAGACCAACCACTACCACCTGAGACCCACCACTACCACCTGAGACCCACCACTACCACCTGAGAGCCCACCACTACCACCTGAGAGCCCACCACTACCACCTAAGACCCACCACTACCTCCTGAGTCCCCACCACTATCACCTGAGGCCCAACCATCACCACCTGAGATCCCACCACTGCCACCTGAGACCGCACCATCACCACCTGAGATCCCTCACTACCAATTCAGACCTCACCAAAACCACGTGTGACCCACCACTACCTCCTTAGACCCCACCATCACCACCTGAAACCCGACCACTACCACCTAAGACCCCACCATCTCCACCTGAGATCCCACACTACCAATTCAGACCCTACCAATACCACCTGAGACCCCACAACTACCACCTGAGACCCCACCACTGCCACCTGAGATCCACCACTGCCACGTGAGACTCCACCACAACTACCTGACACCCACGACTACCACCTGAGACCCCACCACTACCACCTGAGACCCCACCACTACCTCCTGAGACGCACCACTACCTCCTTAGAACCCACTACTACCACCTGAGACCCCACCACTACTGCGTGAGACCCCACCACTACCACGTGAGAACCCAGCACTACCACCTGAGACCCACCACTACCACCTGAGACTCCACCACAGCCACCTGAGACCCCATCACTACCAACTTAGACCCCACAATCACCACCTGAGATCCAATCACTACCACCTAACACCCCACCATCACCACCTGAGTCCAACCACTACCACCTGAGACCCACCACTACCATCTGAGACACCCCAGTACCACCTGAGACCTCACCACTACCACCTGAGATCCACCACTACCACCTGAGACCCCTCATTACCACGTGAGTCCCCACCACTACCACCTGAGACCCTACCACTACCACCTGAGACCCCACCACGACCTCCTCAGACCCCAGCATCATCACATGAGACCCCACAACTACCACCTAAGACCCCACCATCTCCACCTGAGATCCCACACTACAAATTCAGACCCCACCAATACCACCTGAGACCCCACCACAACCACCTGAGACCCCACCACTACCACCTGAGACCCCACCACTACCACCTGAGACTCCACCACAACCACCTGAGACCCACCACTATCACCTGCGACCCCACCACTATCACCTGAGACCCCACCATCACCACCTGAGACCCCACCACTACCACCTGAGACCCCACCACTACCACCTGAGACCCCACCATCACCATCCGAGAACCCCACCACTGCTACCTGAGACCCCACCATCACAACCTGAGATACCACACTACCATTTCAGACCCCACCAAAACCACGTGAGACCCACTACTACCACCTGAGACCCCACCACTACCTCCTCAGACCCCACCATCACCATCCGAGACCCCACCACTGCTACCTGAGACCCCACCATCACAACCTGAGATCCCACACTACCAATTCAGACCCCACCAATACCACCTGAGACCCCACCACTACCACCTGAGACCCACCACTACCACGTGAGACTCCACCACAACCACTTGAGACCCACTACTACCACCTGAGACCCCACCACTACCACCTGAGACCCCACAATCACACCTGAGACCCCATCACTACCACCTAACACCCCACCATCACCTCCTGAGACCCACCACTACCACCTGAGACCCACCACTACCACCTGAGAGCCCACCACTACCACCTGAGAGCCCACCACTACCACCTAAGACCCACCACTACCTCCTGAGTCCCCACCACTATCACCTGAGACCCCAACATCACCACCTGAGACCCCACCACTGCCACCTGAGACCGCACCATCACCACCTGAGATCCCACACTACCAATTCAGACCCCACCAAAACCACCTGAGACCCACCACTACCACGTGAGTCCCCACCACTACCACCTGAGACCCCACCATCACCACCTGAGACCCCACCACTGCCACATGAGACCCCATCATTACCTAAGAACCCACCACTGCCACCTGAGACCGCACCATCACCACCTGAGATCCCTCACTACCAATTCAGACCTCACCAAAACCACGTGAGACCCACCACTACCTCCTTAGACCCCACCATCACCACCTGAGACCCGACCACTACCACCTAAGACCCCACCATCTCCACCTGAGATCCCACACTACCAATTCAGACCCCACCAATACCACCTGAGACCCCACAACTACCACCTGAGACCCCACCACTACCACCTGAGACTCCACCACAACCACCTGAGACCCACCACTACCACCTGAGACTCCACCACAACCACCTGAGACCCACCACTAACCACCTGAGATCCCACCACTACCACCTGAGACCCCACCACTACCACCTAAGGACCCACCACTACCACCTGAGACCCACCACTACCACGTGAGACTCCACCACAACCACCTGAGACCCACCACTACCACCTGAGACCCCACCACAACCACCTGAGACCCCACAACTACCTCTTGAGACTCACCACTACCTCCTGAGACCCCACTACTACCACCTGAGACCCCACCACTACTACCTGAGACCCCACCACTACCACGTGAGAACCCACCACTACCACCTGAGACCCACCACTACCACCTGAGACTCCACCACAACCACCTGAGACCCCATCACTACCAACTTAGACCCCACAATCACCACCTGAGATCCCATCACTACCACCTAACACCCCACCATCACCACCTGAGACCAACCACTACCACCTGAGACCCACCACTACCATCTGAGACACCCCAGTACCACCTGAGACCTCACCACTACCACCTGAGATCCACCACTACCACCTGAGACCCCTCATTACCACGTGAGTCCCCACCACTATCACCTGAGACCCCACCATCACCACCTGAGACCCCACCACTACCACCTGAGATCCACCACTACCACATGAGACACCATCATTTCCACCTGAGGCCCCACCATCACCATCTGAGACCCCACCACTACTATCTGAGACCTCACCACTATCACCTGAGGCCCAACCATCACCACCTGAGACCCCACCACTGCCACCTGAGACCGCACCATCACCACCTGAGATCCCACACTACCAATTCAGACCCCACCAAAACCACCTGAGACCCACCACTACCATCTGAGACCCCACCACTACCACCTGAGACCCCTCATTACCACGTCAGTCCCCACCACTGCCACATGAGACCCCATCATTACCTAAGAACCCACCACTGCCACCTGAGACCGCACCATCACCACCTGAGATCCCTCACTACCAATTCAGACCTCACAAAAACCACGTGAGACCCACCACTACCTCCTTAGACCCCACCATCACCACCTGAAACCCGACCACTACCACCTAAGACCCCACCATCTCCACCTGAGATCCCACACTACCAATTCAGACCCCACCAATACCACCTGAGACCCCACAACTACCACCTGAGACCCCACCACTACCACCTGAGACTCCACCACAACCACCTGAGACCCACCACTACCACCTGAGACCCCACCACTACCACCTAAGACCCACCACTACCACCTGAGATCCACCACTACCACGTGAGACTCCACCACAACTACCTGAGACCCACCACTACCACCTGAGACCCCACCACTACCACCTGAGACCCCACCACTACCTCCTGAGACCCACCACTACCTCCTGAGAACCCACTACTACCACCTGAGACCCCACCACTACTACGTGAGACCCCACCACTACCACGTGAGAACCCAGCACTACCACCTGAGACCCACCACTACCACCTGAGACTCCACCACAACCACCTGAGACCCCATCACTACCAACTTAGACCCCACAATCACCACCTGAGATCCAATCACTACCACCTAACACCCCACCATCACCACCTGAGTCCAACCACTACCACCTGAGACCCACCACTACCATCTGAGACACCCCAGTACCACCTGAGACCTCACCACTACCACCTGAAATCCACCACTACCACCTGAGACCCCTCATTACCACGTGAGTCCCCACCACTACCACCTGAGACCCTACCACTACCACCTGAGACCCCACCACGACCTCCTCAGACCCAGCATCACCACCTGAGACCCCACCACTACCACCTAAGACCCCACCATCTCCACCTGAGATCCCACACTACAAATTCAGACCCCACCAATACCACCTGAGACCCCACCACTACCACCTGAGACCCCACCACTACCACCTGAGACCCCACCACTACCACCTGACACTCCACCACAACCACCTGAGACCCACCACTATCACCTGCGACCCCACCACTATCACCTGAGACCCCACCATCACCACCTGAGACCCCACCACTACCACCTGAGACCCCACCACTACCACCTGAGACCCCACCATCACCATCCAAGAACCCCACCACTGCTACCTGAGACCCCACCATCACAACCTGAGATACTACACTACCATTTCAGACCCCACCAAAACCACGTGAGACCCACTACTACCACCTGAGACCCCACCACTACCTCCTCAGACCCCACCATCACCATCCGAGACCCCACCACTGCTACCTGAGACCCCACCATCACAACCTGAGATCCCACACTACCAATTCAGACCCCACCAATACCACCTGAGACCCCACCACTACCACCTGAGACCCACCACTACCACGTGAGACTCCACCACAACCACTTGAGACCCACTACTACCACATGAGACCCCACCACTACCACCTGAGACCCCACAATCACACCTAAGACCCCATCACTACCACCTAACACCCCACCATCACCTCCTGAGACCCACCACTACCACCTGAGACCCACCACTACCACCTGAGAGCCCACCACTACCACCTGAGAGCCCACCACTACCACCTACGTCCCACCACTACCTCCTGAGTCCCCACCACTATCACCTGAGGCCCCAACATCACCACCTGAGACCCCACCACTGCCACCAGAGACCGCACCATCACCACCTGAGATCCCACACTACCAATTCAGACCCACCACTACCACCTGAGACCCCACCACTACCACCTGAGACCCCCCATTACCACGTCAGTCCCCACCACTACCACCTGAGACCCCACCATCACCACCTGAGACCCCACCACTGCCACATGAGACCCCATCATTACCTAAGAACCCACCACTGCCACCTGAGACCGCACCATCACCACCTGAGATCCCTCACTACCAATTCAGACCTCACCAAACCACGTGAGACCCACCACTACCTCCTTAGACCCCACCATCACCACCTGAGACCCGACCACTACCACCTAAGACCCCACCATCTCCACCTGAGATCCCACACTACCTATTCAGACCCCACCAATACCACCTGAGACTCCACAACTACCACCTGAGACCCCACCACTACCACCTGAGACTCCACCACAACCACCTGAGACCCACCACTACCACCTGACACTCCACCACAACCACCTGAGACCCACCACTAACCACCTGAGATCCCACCACTACCACCTGAGACCCCACCACTACCACCTAAGGACCCACCACTACCACCTGAGACCCACCACTACCACGTGAGACTCCACCACAACCACCTGAGACCCACCACTACCACCTGAGACCCCACCACTACCACCTGAGACCCCACAACTACCTCTTGAGACCCACCACTACCTCCTGAGACCCCACTACTACCACCTGAGACCCCACCACTACTACCTGAGACCCCACCACTACCACGTGAGAACCCAGCACTACCACCTGAGACCCACCACTACCACCTGAGACTCCACCACAACCACCTGAGACCCCATCACTACCAACTTAGACCCACAATCACCACCTGAGATCCCATCACTACCACCTAACACCCCACCATCACCACCTGAGACCAACCACTGCCACCTGAGACCCACCACTGCCATCTGAGACCCCACCACTGCCACCTGAGACCCCACCATCACCACCTGAAATCCCACACTACCAATTCAGACCCCACCAAAACCACCTGAGACCCACCACTACCACCTGAGACCCCACCACTACTACCTGAGACCCCACCACTACCACCTGAGACCCCACCATCACCATCCGAGACCCCACCATCTCCACCTGCGATCCCACACTACCAATTCAGACCCCACCAATACCACCTGACCCAACCACTACCACCTGAGACCCCACCAATACCACCTGAGATTCCACCACAACCACCTGAGTCCCACCACTACCACCTGAGAGCCCACCACTACCACCTAAGACCCACCACTACCTCCTGAGACCCCACCACTATCACCTGAGACCCCACCATCACCACCTGTGACCCCACCACTACCACCTGAAACCCCACCACTACCACCTGAGACCTCCCATTACCACATGAGTCCCCACCACTATCACCTGAGACCCCACCATCACCACCTGAGACCCCACAACTACCACCTGAGACCCCACCACTACCACCTGAGACCCCACCACTACCACCTGAGACCCACCACTACCACCTGAGACCCACCACTACCACATGAGACACCACCACTCCACCTGAGGCCCCACCACTACCACCTGAGACCCCACCACTACCACCTGAGACCCACCACTACCACCTGAGAGCCCAGCACTACCACCTAAGACCCACCACTACCTCCTGAGAGCCTACTACTACCACCTAAGGCCCACCACTATCTCCTGAGTCCCCACCACTACCACCTGAGACCCCACCACTACCTCCTCAGACCCCACCATCACCACCTGAGACCCCACCACTACCACCTAAGACCCCACCATCTCCACCTGAGATCCCACACTACCAATTCAGACCCCACCAATACCACCTGAGACCCCACCACTACCACCTGAGACCCCACCACTACCACCTGAGACTCCACCACAACCACCTGAGACCCACCACTACCACCTGAGAGCCCACCACTACCACCTAAGACCCACCACTACCTCCTGAGACCCCACCACTACCACCTGAGACCCCCCATTACCACGTGAGTCCCCACCACTATCACCTGAGACCCCACCATCACCACCTGAGACCCCACCACTACCACCTGAAACCCCACCACTACCACCTGAGACCCCCTATTACCACGTGAGTCCCCACCACTATCACCGAAGACCCCACCATCACCACCTGAGACCCCACAACTACCACCTGAGACCCCACCACTACCACCTGAGACCCCACCACTACCACCTGAGGACCACCACTACCACCTGAGACCCACAACTACCACCTGAGACACCACCATTACCACCTGAGACCCCACCATCACCATCTGAGACCCCACCACTACCACCTGAGACCCCACCACTACCACCTGAGACCCCACCACTACCACCTGAGACCCCACCATCACCATCCGAGACCCCACCACTGCTACCTGAGACCCCACCATCACAACCTGAGATCCCACAATACCAATTCAGACTCCACCAAAACCATGTGAGACTCACTACTACCACCTGAGACCCCACCACTACCACCTGAGACCCCACCACTACCACCTGAGACCCCACCATCACTATCCGAGACCCCACCACTACCACCTGAGACCCCATCACTACCACATGAGACCCCACCACTACCACCTGAGACTCCACCACAACCACCTGAGACCCACCACTACCACCTTAGACCCCACAATCACACCTGAGACCCTATCACTACCACCTAACACCCCACCATCACCTCCTGAGACCAACCACTACCACCTGAGACCCACCACTACCACCTGAGACCCACCACTACCACCTGAGAGCCCACCACTACCACCTGAGAGCCCACCACTACCACCTAAGACCCACCACTACCTCCTGAGTCCCCACCACTATCACCTGAGGCCCAACCATCACCACCTGAGATCCCACCACTGCCACCTGAGACCGCACCATCACCACCTGAGATCCCTCACTACCAATTCAGACCTCACCAAAACCACGTGTGACCCACCACTACCTCCTGAGACCCCACCATCACCACCTGAAACCCGACCACTACCACCTAAGACCCCACCATCTCCACCTGAGATCCCACACTACCAATTCAGACCTACCATACCACCTGAGACCCCACCACTACCACCTGAGACCCCACCACTGCCACCTGAGATCCACCACTGCCACGTGAGACTCCACCACAACTACCTGACACCCACGACTACCACCTGAGACCCCACCACTACCACCTGAGACCCCACCACTACCACCTGAGACCCACCACTACCACCTGAGAACCCACTACTACCACCTGAGACCCCACCACTACTGCGTGAGACCCACCACTACCACGTGAGAACCCAGCACTACCACCTGAGACCCACCACTACCACCTGAGACTCCACCACAACCACCTGAGACCCCATCACTACCAACTTAGACCCCACAATCACCACCTGAGATCCCACACTACCACCTAACACCCACCATCACCACCTGAGACCTCACCACTACCACCTGAGACCCACCACTACCATCTGAGACACCCCAGTACCACCTGAGACCTCACCACTACCACCTGAGATCCACCACTACCACCTGAGACCCCTCATTACCACGTGAGTCCCCACCACTACCACCTGAGACCCTACCACTACCACCTGAGACCCCACCACGACCACCTCAGACCCCAGCATCATCACATAAGACCCCACAACAAACACCTAAGACCCCACCATCTACCACCTGAGACCCACACTACAACTCAGACCCCACCACTACCACCTGAGACCCCACCACAACCACCTGAGACCCCACCACTACCACCTGAGACCCCACCACTACCACCTGAGACCCACCACAACCACCTGAGACCCACCACTATCACCTGAGACCCCACCACTACCACCTGAGACCCCACCATCACCACCTGAGACCCACCACTACCACCTGAGACCCCACCACTACCACCTGAGACCCCACCATCACCATCCGAGACCCCACCACTGCTACCTGAGACCCCACCATCACAACCTGAGATCCCACACTACCAATTCAGACCCCACCAAACCACGTGAGACACACTACTACCACCTGAGACCCACCACTACCACCTGAGACCCCACCATCACTATCCGAGACCCCACCACTCCACCTGAGACCCCACCATCACAACCTGAGATCCCACACTACCAATTCAGACCCCACCAATACCACCTGAGACCCCACCACTACCACCTGAGACCCACCACTACCACGTGAGACCCACCACAACCACCTGAGACCCACCACTACCACCTGAGACCCCACCACTACCACCTGAGACCCCACAATCACACCTGAGACCCCATCACTACCACCTAACACCCACCATCACCACCTGAGACCCACCACTACCACCTGAGACCCACCACTACCACCTGAGAGCCCACCACTACCACCTGAGAGCCCACCACTACCACCTAAGACCCACCAATACCTCCTGAGAACCCACCACTACCACCTGAGACCCCACCATCACCACCTGAGACCCCACCACTGCCACCTGAGACCGCACCATCACCACCTGAGACCCACACTACCAACTCAGACCCACCACAACCACCTGAGACCCACCACTACCACCTCAGACCCACCACTACCACCTGAGACCCCACTCACCACCTGAGACCCACCACTGCCACTGAGACCCACATTACCTAGAACCACCACTGCCACCTGAGACCCCACCATCACCACCTGAGACCCACCACTACCACCTCAGACCCCACCATTACCACCTCAGACCCCACCACAACCACCTGAGACCCCACCACAACCACCTGAGACCATCCACTACCACAAGAGACCCCACCACAACCACCTGAGACCCCACCATTACCACCTAAGACACATCACTACCACCTTAGACCCCACCATAACCTCCTGAGAACCCACCACGACCACCTGACGCCCCACTATCACCACCTGAAACCCACCACTACCACCTGAGACCTCACCACTGCCACCTGAGACCAACCATTACCACCTGAGACGCCACCACAACCACCTGAGACCCCACTATTACCACCTGAGAACCCACCACTACCACCTGAGACCCCACAACTACCACCTAAGACACATCACTACCACCTGAGACCCCACCATTACCACCTGAGAACCTCCCACTACCACCTGACACCCCACCATCACCACCTGAGACCCCACAATCACCACCTGAGATCCCACACTACCAATTCAGACCCCACCAATACCACCTAAGACCCCACCACTACCACCTGAGACCCCACCTTCACCACCTGAGATCCCACACTACCAATTCAGACACCAACCAATACCACCTGAGACCCCACCACTACCATCTGAAACTCCACCAATACCACCTGAGCCCCCACCACTACCACGTGAGACCCCTCCAATACCACCTAAGACCCCACCACTGCCACCTGAGACCCCACCTTCACCACCTGAGATCCCACACTACCAATTCAGACCCCACCACTACCACCTGAGAGCCCACCACTACCACCTGAGACTCCACCAATACCACCTGAGCCCCCACCACTACCACCTGCGACCCCACCATCACGACCTGAGACCCCACCACTACCACTTGCGACACCCCCACTACCAACTGAGACCCCACCATCACCACCAGAGACCCCACAGTCACCACCTGAGACACACCACTACCACCTGAGACCCCACCACTACCACCTGAGATCCCACAACTATCACCTAAGACACATCACTACCACCTTAGACCCACCATCACCGCCTGAGACCACCACTACCACCTGAGACCCCACCATTACCACCTGAGAACCCACCACTACCACCTGAGGCCCCACCACTAAAACCTGAGACCCCACCACTACCACCTGAGACCCCACCACTACCACCTGAGACCCCACCATTACCGCCTGAGACCCACCACTACCAACTGAGACCCACCACTACCACCTGAGAGCCCACTACTACAACCTAAGACCCACCACTACCACCTGAGACCACCACTACCACCTGAGACCCAACCACTACCACCTGAGACCCACCACTACTACCTGAGACCCCACCACTACCACCTGACACCCCACCATCACCACCTGAGACCCACCACTACCACCTCAGACCCCACCATTACCACCTGATACCCCACCACAACCACCTGAGACCCCACCACAACCACCTGAGACCATCCACTACCACAAGAGACCCCACCACAACCACCTGAGACCCCACCATTACCACCTAAGAACCCACCAATACCACCTGAGACCCCACCATTACCATCTGAGACCCCACCACAACCACCTGAGACCCCACCATTACCACCTAAGAACCCACCACTACCACATGAAACCTCACCATTACCATCTGAGAACCCACCACTACCACCCGAGACCCACCACTACCACCTGAGATTCCACATTACCAATTCACACCCCACCAATACCACCTAAGGCCCCACCACTACCACCTGAGACCCCACCTTCACCACCTGAGACTCCACCACTACCACCTGATACCCACCACTACCACCTGAGTCCCCACCACTAAAACCTGAGACCCCACCACTACCACCTGAGACCCCACCACTACCACCTGATTCCACCACTACCACCTGAGACCGCACCACTACCACCTGACACCCCACCATCACCACCTGAAACCGCACCATCACCACCTGAGACCCCACCACTCCCACCTGAGACCCACCACTACCAACTGAGACCCACTACTACCACCTGAGAGCCCACCACTACAACCTAAGACCCACCACTACCCCCTGGAACCACCACTACCACCTGAGACCCCACCCCTACCACCTGAGACACCACCACTACCTCCTGACACCCCACCATCACCACCTGAGACCCCACCATCACCACCTGAGACCCCACCATCACCACCTGAGACCCACCACTACAACCTAATACCCACCACTACCACCTGAGACCCCACCACTACCACCTGAGACTCCACCACAACCACCTGAGACCCACCACTATCACCTGAGACCCCAACACTACCACCTCAGACCCACCACTACCAGCTGAGAACCCACCACTACAACCTGACACCCCACCATCACCACCTGAGACCAAGCACTACCACCTGAGACCCCACCATTACCACCTGAGAACCCACCACTACCACCTGAGACACACCACTGCCACCTGAGACCCCACCACAACCACCTGAGACCCCACCATTACCACCTATGTTCCCACCACTACCACCTGAGACCCCTCAACTACCACCTAAGACACATCACAACCACCTGAGACCCCACCATTACCACCTGAGAACCCACCACTACCACATGACACCTCACCATTACCTTCTGAGAACTCACCACTACCACCCGAGATCCAGTACTATCACCTGAGACCCAACCACTACCACTTGAGACCCCAC
The DNA here is from genome assembly GCA_958450375.1 of Homarus gammarus. Taxonomy (NCBI): domain Eukaryota; kingdom Metazoa; phylum Arthropoda; class Malacostraca; order Decapoda; family Nephropidae; genus Homarus; species Homarus gammarus. Next base: position 905,538 of record CAUDMG010001588.1, on the reverse strand, counting down.
AACTACCAACTGAGACCCACCACTACCACCTGAGACCCCACCATCACTACCTGAGACCCCACCATCACCTGAGACCCATCACTACCACCTGAGACCCACCATTCCCACCCGAAACCCACCATTACCACCCGAGACCAACCACTACCATCTGAGAGCCCACCATCACCACCTGAGACCCGAGCACTACCACCTGAGACCTCACCATCACCACCTCAGACCGCCACCATCACATGAGACCCATAACTACCAACTGAGACCCACCACTCCCACCTGAGGTCCCACCACTACCACATGAGACCCCACCTTTCACCATCTGAGACCCCACGACAACCACCTCAGACGCCACCATTACCACCTCAGACCCCACCATCACCACCTGAGACCCCACCATCACCGCCTGAGACCCACCACTACCAACTGAGACCCACCACTACCACCTGAGAGCCCACTACTACAACCTAAGACCCACCACTACCACCTGAGACCAACACTACTACCTGAGACCCAACCACTACCACCTGAGACCCACCACTACTACCTGAGACCCCACCACTACCACCTGACACCCCACCATCACCACCTGAGACCCACCACTACCACCTCAGACCCCACCATTACCACCTGAGACCCCACCACAACCACCTGAGACCCCACCACAACCACCTGAGACCATCCACTACCACAAGAGACCCCACCACAACCACCTGAGACCCCACCATTACCACCTAAGAACCCACCAATACCACCTGAGACCCCACCATTACCACCTGAGACCCCACCACAACCACCTGAGACCCCACCATTACCACCTAAGAACCCACCACTACCACATGAAACCTCACCATTACCATCTGAGAACCCACCACTACCACCCGAGACCCACCACTACCACCTGAGATTCCACATTACCAATTCACACTCCACCAATGCCACCTAAGGCCCCACCACTACCACCTGAGACCCCACCTTCACCACCTGAGACTCCACCACTACCACCTGATACCCACCACTACCACCTGAGGCCCCACCACTAAAACCTGAGACCCCACCACTACTACCTGAGACCCCACCACTACCACCTGATTCCACCACTGCCACCAGAGACCGCACCACTACCACCTGACACCCCACCATCACCACCTGAAACCGCACCATCACCACCTGAGACCCCACCACTCCCACCTGAGACCCACCACTACCAACTGAGACCCACTACTACCACCTGAGAGCCCACCACTACAACCTAAGACCCACCACTACCACCTGGAACCACCACTACCACCTGAGACCCCACCACTACCACCTGAGACACCACCACTACCACCTGACACCCCACCATCACCACCTGAGACCCCACCATCACCACCTGAGACCCCACCATCACCACCTGAGACCCACCACTACAACCTAATACCCACCACTACCACCTGAGACCCCACCACTACCACCTGAGACTCCACCACAACCACCTGAGACCCACCACTATCACCTGAGACCCCAACACTACCACCTCAGACCCACCACTACCAGCTGAGACCCCACCACTACAACCTGACAACCCACCATCACCACCTGAGACCAAGCACTACCACCTGAGACCCCACCATTACCACCTGAGAACCCACCACTACCACCTGAGACACACCACTACCACCTGAGACCAACCACTTCCACCTGAGACCCCACCACAACCACCTGAGACCCCACCATTACCACCAATGTTCCCACCACTACCACCTGAGACCCCTCTACTACCACCTAAGACACATCACTACCACCTGAGACCCCACCATTACCACCTGAGAACCCACCACTACCACATGAGACCTCACCATTACCATCTGAGAACTCACCACTACCACCCGAGATCCAGTACTATCACCTGAGACCCAACCACTACCACTTGAGACCCCACAACTACCAACTGAGACCCACTACTACCACCTGAGACCCCACCATCACTACCTGAGACCCCACCATCACCTGAGATCCATCACTACCACCTGAAACCCACCATTCCCACCCGAAACCCACCATTACCACCCGAGACCAACCACTACCATCTGAGAGCCCACCATCACCACCTGAGACCCGAGCACTACCACCTGAGACCTCACCATCACCACCTCAGACCGCCACCATCACATGAGACCCATAACTACCAACTGAGACCCACCACTCCCACCTGAGGTCCCACCACTACCACCTGAGACCCCACCTTTCACCATCTGAGACCCCACCACAACCACCTCAGACGCCACCATTACCACCTCAGACCCCACCACTACCACCTCAGACCCCAATATCACCATGTGAGACCCCACCATCACCACCTCAGACCCACCACTACCACCTAGACCCACCACTACCACCCGAGACCCACCACTACCACCTGAGACCCAACCACCACCACTTCAGACCCAACCACTACCACCTGAGACCCCACAACTACCACCTAAGACACATCACTACCACCTTAGACCCCACCATTACCTCCTGAGAATGCACCACTACCACCTGACACCCCACTATCACCACCTGAAACCCACCACTACCACCTGAGACCCCACCATTACCACCTGAGAACCCACCACTACCACCTGAGACCTCACCACTACCTCCTGAGACCAACCATTACCACCTGAGATCCCCACCACAGCCACCTGAGACCCTACTATTACCACCTGAGGACCCACCACTACCAGCTGAGACCCCACAACTACCACCTAAGACACATCACTACCACCTGAGACTCCACCATAACCTCCTGAGAACCCACCACTACCACCTGACACCCCACCATCACCACCTGAGACCCCACCACAACCACCTAAGACCCCACCATCACCACCTGAGACACACCACTACAACCTGAGACCCACCACTACCACCTGAGACCCCACCAATACCACCTGAGAACCCACCACTACCACATGAGACCTCACCATTACCACCTGAAAACCCACCACTACCACCTGAGACCCAGCACTACCACCTGAGACCCAACCACTACCACCTGAGACCCCAACTTCACCACCTCATATCCCACACTACCAATTCAGACCCCACCACTACCACCTGAGACCCCACCACTACCACATGAGACTCCACCAATACCACCTGAGCCCCCACCACTGCCACCTGAGACCCACCACTACCCCCTGAGATCTCACCACTAACACCTGACACCCCACCATCACCACCTGAGACCCCATCATCACCACCTGAGACACACCACTACAACATGAGACCCACCACTACCACCTGAGACCCCACCACAACCACCTGAAACCCCACCATTACCACCTGAGAACCCACCACTACCACCTGAGACCCCACAACTACCACCTAAGACACATCACTACCACCTGAGAACCCATCATTATCACATGAGACCTCACCATTACCACCTGAAAACCCACCACTACCACCCGAGACCCAGCACTACCACCTGAGACCCAACCACCACCACTTGAGACCCCACCACTACCAACTGAGACCCACCACTACCACCTGAGACCCCACCATCACCACCTGAGACCCCACCATCACCTGAGACCCATCACTACCACCTGAGACCCACCATTACCCCCCAAGACCCACCATTACCACCCGAGACCCACCTTCACCACCTGAGACTTCACCAATACCACCTGAGCCCCCACCACTACCACTTGAGACCCCACCACTGTAGGTTATGTATATAAGCTACTGTGCCGAGTAGCAACCCTGTATATAAGGTACTGTGCCGAGTAGCAACCCTGTATATAAGCTACTGTGCTGAGTAGCATTTATATATATCATCACGTGGCAACACTGCACGTTATGTGGCAACATTGCCCCTAGGCTGCCATATGACAAGGCAGCCTTAGTCTGACTGTGTGAGCCGTGCATGGCACTCGCGAGTCACCACTTGTATTTCTCTCATCCATAATAAACGGACTCAGTGTTACTCAGTGTTTCCCTACCCATCACTGCATTCTATGGGGGAACACTCGAACCACCATGGCGCAGTGCCTAGGATCTGTGGACTTACAAAGTGTGTGAACGGTGCCGAGACAGTTACGTCTGCCGGTGATGCGCGCCATGCGCGTCAACTCATAGTGTGTTGTGTTGTGTTGTGTTTCGCCGCGATGTGCAGTGTTGCTCCGTCACAGTGCGTTTTAGTGACGGTGGCAGTGTTAGTGTCAGTGTATTAGTGTGTGTCTAGAGCTGAGAGTTGAGCATTGGCCTGTTTTTGGTGGTACCCACGGAGCACGCAGGCGTACACCCTTCTCGTGTGACATCCCGGGTGATACTGCCGGTCTCACTCCCGCAGCGTCTCCAGCCACCGGCATTAAGGCCACCACGAAGCAATCTCTCAGACACACACACACGCACACACGCACGCACTCGCTCACGGACAGAACAGTGGACTATATGCGTGATCTCTGCGCTGTTTATGTCATATATATGTGGTTCGAGCTGTTGAGGCGCCACTTTACATACTAAACAGTGCAGTCCACGCACACACAAAGATGGGAGGTAAGAAGGGACAACGTCAAGATGGGAGACACGACTCCCCACCACCTTCTCCTCCACCGGGCGCAGACTCTCATCCTCCACCTCCAGTGACGGACATCGCCACAATTCTGAAGTGGATGGACGACCGGGACGAGAGACGCAGAGGGAGGAGACACGAAGAGAGGAGGAAAAGTTGCGTTTTGAGGCACTATTGGCAGCCCTGGCGCTAACCCACCCTCCCTCACTCGCAGGTAGCGCGCATATAGGCGCCAGTACCCTCCCTCCTCCACCACACCAGCGTCCTCCAGGTACTCTTGCCTCCAAACAAACAGCTCCCAAGGCATCTGTTCAACCCCCACCCGCCCTCTCACCAGACGTCACGTTTCAGCTTTTTCGTGAGTGGAGGCGGCGTTGGACAGATTACTCCACGATGGTGGACCTGGACAGCATGCCTCCAAACAAACAGCTCATCCAACTGCGGATGTGTTTGTCGCTGGAGACCCAGAGAGTTTTGGAGCACACGTTGCAAGTGCCTCCCAATTCTACATCTTCAGTGACGGATGTGCTCGACCTTTTACAGGAGCACGTTAAGGGTCGGAACAACGAGGCTTTGCGTCGCCGTGCCTTTACCAGCTGCAAGCAGGCGGAGAACGAATCCTTTGACGACTTTTTTGTACGCTTGAAGAGTTTGTCGGAGGAGATCGACGTCTGCAAGGCGCACAGCCGGGAATGTGAGGAAACCTGGATCAAGCACGGGATCTTGGCAGGTGTCAGGCAGGAAGAGTTGGTGCAGCGACTCATCCCCCTGGACGCTTACTCCACACTCTAGGTGGTAGTGACTGAAAGTCGGTCATACGAGGCCACCAAGTCCGCCACCTCTGCCTTACGGGACCCTCCTGCTGTGAGAGCAATCTCTCAGTACAAGAAGGGTAAGAAGGCAACCAACAACGCGAAGGCTGCCACACGTTCTTCCACGCCTCCGCCTAGTGCTTCCTGTGGCAGCTGTGGAAAGCAGCACAGCCCCAAGACTTGCCCGGCCGCCGACGCACTGTGTCGTGGATGTGACCGTAAGGGCCACTGGTCTAACACAGACAGGTGCCCTGCACGAGGCCGCAAGTGTCAGGCCTGTGATCGCTATGGACACTACGACAAGTGCTGCCGCCAACCCAAGCCCAAAAGCCCGAGACGAGGAGGACAGCAGCGCACTTCCCTCGGGGTGGTTCGCACGCAGCCCCCTCCAGATGGCCCACGCAGCCCCAAGCAGCAGCGGAGTCACATCAGGAGGGTGGAATCGACCACACGCCCCAGGGCTACCCCTGCCCAGATCCTGTATGGTCACCCTCTCCGCTCTTGCGTTCCTGCACACGCCAAGGCCTTTGCGAAGGAGTGGCAGACCAGAGCCGAGAGCTGCGACCGCCGCGCCGCTTCACGTGCCCAGGACGCTAAGGCTCGGTATGACGACCGTGCCCGCCCTCTTCAGCCACTGGAGATTGGTGCCCTTGCCCGCGTCCAGGACCCGACGACGACACGTTGGGACAAGGTGGGCATTGTGATGGGCGTCGGCTGGTCGCGGGACTACAAGGTCAGGATGCCGAGTGGCCGTGTCTGTTGGAGGAACCGCCGCTTCCTCCGGCCAGTCCCACCCCCTGCTGCTGGCCCCCTGACCGAGGACGAGTCACCTACACCTCACGAGGATCCGCCCCACAGTGCACCTAGACGCTCGGAGCGACTTAGGACTAAGAAGTCCGCTCAAGACAAAGACTATGAGCGTGAGGGGGGAGGGAGATGTAGGTTAGGTATATAAGCTACTGTGCCGAGTAGCAACCCTGTATATAAGCTACTGTGCCGAGTAGCATTTAAATTATATCATCACGTGGCAACACTGCACGTTATGTGGCAACATTGCCCCGAGGTTGCCATATGACAAGGCAGCCTTAGTCTGACTGTGTGAGCCGTGCATGGCACTCGCGAGTCACCACTTGTATTTCTCTCATCCATAATAAACGGACTCAGTGTTACTCAGTGTTTCCCTACCCATCACTGCATCCTTCAGGGAACACTAGTAACCACCAACCACTACCACCTGAGACCCACCACTACCACCTGAGGCCCCATCACTAAAACCTGAGACCCCACCACTACCACCTGAGACCCCACCACTACCACCTGAGACCCACAACTACCACCTAAGGCCCCACCACTAAAACCTGAGACCCCACCACTAACAACTGAGACCCACCACTACCACCTGAGAGGCCACCACTACAACCTAAGACCCACCACTACCACCTGAGACCACCACTACCACCTGAGACCCCACCACTACCACCTGACACCCCACCATCACCACCTAAGCCCCACCACTACCACCTGAGACCTCACCACTACCGCCTGAGACCACCTACTACCATCTGAAACCCCACCACAACCACCTGAGACCCCTCCATTACCACCTGAGAACCCACCATTATCACCTGAGATCCCACAACTACGACCTAAGACACATCACTACCACCTTAGACCCTCCATTACCACCTGAGAACCCACCACTACCACCTGAGACACCATCACCACCTGAGACCCCACCATCACCGCCTGAGACCCACCACTACCAACTGAGACCCACCACTACCACCTGATCGCCCACCACTACAACCTAAGACCCACCACTACCACCTGAGACCACCACTACCACCTGAGACCCAATCACTACCACCTGAGACCCACCACTACTACCTGAGACCCCACCACTACCACCTGACACCCCACCATCACCACCTGAGACCCACCACTACCACCTGAGACCCCACCATTACCACCTGAGACCCCACCACAACCACCTGAGACCCCACCACAACCACCTGAGACCAACCACTACAACCTGAGACCCCACCACAACCACCTGAGAGCCCACCATTACCACCTAAGAACCCACCAATACCACCTGAGACCCCACCATTACCACCTGAGACCCCACTACAACCACCTGAGACCCCACCATTACCACCTAAGAACCCACCACTACCACATGAAACCTCACCATTACCATCTGAGAACCCACCACTACCACCCGAGACCCACCACTACCACCTGAGATCCCACATTACCAATTCACACCCCACCAATACCACCTAAGGCCCCACCACTACCACCTGAGACACCACCACAACCACCTGAGACCCCACTATTACCACCTGAGAACCCACCACTACCACCTGAGACCCCACAACTACCACCTAAGACACGAGGGTGTGTCATAGGAGGGAAGATCAGCTAAAACTAATCGCCCATCACTTTTTTGGTAGATTTTTGTGTATATAAAAAGAAAATAATTTCAGTTTCAATATTTTGCAACCTTTTGCTAGGTAAATTTTAGCGTGAAATTTATCGAAAATATAACGTACAGCTGCATTAGTGCATTACAATTAAATAGTGAACATTGCTTTCTGACTTCATTCTTTAACAACCCAACTAACAATATTTTTTTTCTGTTTCTGATTCTGATGCATTTATAAGTTGATAATATTTGCGATGGCTGCTTGTGTCAGGACGAGGAACCAAAAATCCAGCCATCTCAGTCACTATCTTGGGTCTGGGAGAGAGCTCCTGAAGTCGGAGTTGCCTACATTGAGAGATGCTTTGAGATACGGTATTTTAGTCAGGCAAATCAGTGAAAAGAACCAAAGAACTTACACAAACAAAGACATTGCCAGTGATATGACCAAAGCTGTCTTGGCACAGTACACTCTGGCTAACGCTCAGTTCAAGCCTCCAGTCATAACAAGTCAGAAGAAGATTAGTGAGAGACTGCTAGCCAGTTGGGAAAAGGCAAGAGATATCTCTCTTGGGAGAGGAAAACTTGCAGTTAAGGACAGCTTTGCCAAGCAACTGGACCAGTTATTTGACATAATTACTTGCAAGTGCCCAATTGTTCTCTGTCCTGAGTTTGGATGCGATTGTGACTGTAAATCCGAGGCCCACATCTCCTGTATTTGCAAGCGTGAACTGATGATTCCTGTGATCGAACTGGCATTTGTCAAAGCACAGAGAGAGAAGACTGGCAGTATAGGGGCTCTCATGATTTCTAGCCAAGATATTCCGGAGTCCAAGAGACAGGAGGCTGCCACAGAGAGACAGAAGAGGAGAAGAGTTGCCGAGGAAAAGAGACTTGAGAAGGCCCAGGGTGAGGTAAAAAAGGCCGATGATTGGAGTCAAGATGATTCAGAGTTTAATGACTTCCCCATGGCTGATCCGAGTGCTGACCAGGAGAATGGCGACTTTGTCCCTAACCCAGAAAATAATGATCCCAAACCTTCCAGGCATAACATTCGAAATAGGAAAGATATCCCGAGCATAGCTCTGGCCAGCATGCGACACCACACTGGTCTCAGAGAAACTGCAGAGATAGCAACAGCTGCCTGGATTGACGGTGGTTTGATAACACCTGATGATGTTCACCTGGTGATAGATTATAACAAAGTAAGGAGAGCTCAGGAGAAACTTGTCAGTAACCTAGAAGAGGAGTTTGATAAGGGGACAAGAGAAAATGGAATCAATTGTTTGTTCTTTCTTGGGAGAAGGGATGACACTAAAGTGTTCATGAAAGTTGGAGATTCTGACAAGTTGTTCCCTGCCATGGTGAAGGAGGAACACTACTCCTGCTGCAGTGAACCAGGAGGGAAGTATTTGTGGCATTTCACTCCAGAGAAAGATGACATCAGGAAACCAGCTGAGATAGTGGCAGATAACATTGTGAACTGGCTCAGAGAGAAGAACGTAGACCAGACCCTGCAGGCCATTGGAGGGGACAGCACCAACACGAACACAGGGTGGCAAGGGGGGATCATACAGTGGATAGAGCGGAAGATTGGGAGGAAGCTGGTCTGGATTGTTTGTGACCTCCACACCAACGAGTTGCCACTCAGACATCTGATCCAGGAGCTGGATGGCAAGACTCTTTCAAACAACAGATGGTCTGGTCCTCTTGGCAAGATGCTGGACTCTGCCACTGAGTTAGAAATAAATCCGAGCTTTGAAAAAATCACAGTTGGCCCTCCACTCGTGAGCTTGCACATACTGTCATTGACGACGTGAGTACTGACCAGTACTATGGTTGCATGATTTGCAGTGCCATCAAAACTGGGGTCATGCTTGATAGACTTGCTTACCTGCAGATAGGTCCAGTCTCACATTCTAGGTGGCTCACAACGGCTCTCAGGTTCTGCAGAATTTGGGTCGCTCATCATAAACTGAAAGGGAACCAGCTTCACAACCTGAGACATATTGTCCAATTCATCGTGAGTGTCTACTTGCCAAATTGGTTCAACACCAAGGTCAAGTCATCGTTCTCCGAAGGTCCGAGGCATGTTCTCTTCCAGCTTGAGCTCCTGAGGAGTCAGCCAAGGAAGGTTGTTCAGATTGTGGAGCAGACTCTGAGATCTTCCTGGTATGCTCATCCCGAGGCAGTTCTGCAGACAATGCTCTGCAGTAAGGATGAGGAGGAGAGAAGAGTGGCAGTCAAAAAGATCTTGGATATGAGACTTATGAGAGGATCTGGGCATGACGAATCAGTTGGTGACGATTCCTTCAGGGTCAGGAAGACTCCTGAAGTCAATCTAGGTGCCAAGACCCTCACTGATCTCATAGATCTGGATAACATCCAGGCTGGCAGTGAGCCCCCTCTTACCTGCAGCCTCACCAATGTTCAAGTCAGAGCTTTCCTGGACAACCCCATGCATGTCCCTGCCTGGCCCTCGCACACCCAGAGTATAGAGCGTTGTGTACAGCAAGTGAGCGAGGCCAGCAGTCACGTGTACAGCCAGGAGAGGAGGGAAGGCTACATCCGAGCTCAGGTGGTCAGCAGCGAGGTGATGAGTAGAAACAGAAGCAAGAAAGACATGTTCTCTATGGTGTGCAGCAACACCGGGTCGTAGTAGTAAAACCGGTTTTTGTATTTGATGATTTTGTTTTCTAAAGGAATATTCAATTTAATAAATGTGTCAAGATCATTCGTTTCACTATTCTGGATCACTTTCATCCTAATAAATTAACCTGATACATTTACTTTACTTTAAATAAGCTATTTAGTGGTGTTGGTAAAAGGGTGGGAATACTGAATTTTCATAAGATTTCAAGTTAAAATTTACCTAGCAAAAAATGAAAACTTTTCAAATCTGAAGATATCACATGATTCTGCACATAGAACTACATCATTAATACCATGGGCCGATTTTTCAAACACAAAAAAAAAAAATTCGCCTCCGTATGACACCCTACTAAGACACATCACTACCACCTGAGACCCCACCATTACCTCCTGAGAACCCACCACTACCACCTGACACCCCACCATCACCACCTGATACCCCACAATCACCACCTGAGATCCCACACGAGTGAAGCGAGCCTAAACATCTGGGAGTTCCAGGGGGGGGGGGGGGCGCTGTAAGCCCTCCGGGAAAATTGTGAAATTTGAACACTTCTTTGGAGAATTTTGAAGCCATATGCAGTTGTATTGAGGAAATTAGAACATTGAGAAATTTTTAATTAACTGTATATTTATTGATAGTGTACAAATTCCCAACACACACACACACACACACAAAAGTGAGACATGACTGGAGTCATTCATGTGGTTTCATGTCACCAGCCCTGATATAGCTACTACGGCACATGTAAAAAATAAACATGAATTTTAAAGAATGAAAATAAAAATAATCCAAATGAATAAACAAATAAATAAAATATTTTATTATGTGGAGGCCCCCAGATTGTGGAGGCCCCTGGGCAGCTGCCCACTTTGCCCACTCCTGAATCAGGCTCTGGATGCGTGCCCCAATCACATCCAATACGTCATATGACGTCACCGATAACGCAACACCGACATACTGCGCAATCTTGCAATCTTATTTGCGCTGCTTACCCTAGCATGGCGGGAGATGGCAGGAGGTTTGAATCCAAAAATGGTGCGGCGCGGCTGAACCGCCAGATGCTTTCTGCGTAATTGACTAAATTTACAGCGTAAATCAACCATTTCACTTCTGGCAAGGCACAGCGTAAATGACCAAACACGTAAACCAAAACCGCATAAATCCAGACTCAATTGTATACACACACACACACACACACATATATATATGTATATATATATATATATATATATATATATATATATATATATATATATATATATATAATATATATATATATATATATGTGTGAATATAAATATATATATAAATATATATATATATACAGTATATATATATATATATATATATATATATATATATATATATATATATATATATATATGTATATATATATATATATATATATATATATATATATATATATATATATATATATATATATATATATATATATATATATATATATATACAGTTAACCCTCACTTTACGCGGTCCCACATTCCGCGTTTCCACGTTTACGCGGTGCCCTGCCGGAACCCAGGATGCTCACATTCCGCGGTGCGTGTACCCCTTTACGCGGAGAGCGGCTGGCGAGCCGCGCCATTTTTGGATCCAAACCTCCCGCCATCCGCCATGTTGTGTAAGCGGCGCGAACATGGTGCGCACAAGGTCGCCCAGTCATCAAAACATTACCAGTTCTTCACCCGCCACCCACCACAGCCGGCCCAAGTCAGTGATAGTGATAATTATGGTGAGGATATGGACTTATATGGACTTTGGGGAGTTTGACAAAGAGGCCCTGCAAGCCTCTGTGGTGGATAGTGATACAATTGATACAAGTGACACAGGTGAGGGCCAATAATCTGCCCTCTGCCTCGGAACCAACCGCCCATCCCCGTGTGCCCAGCCATTTTTCTACTTATGTAAGTGTTAAAAAACCTAATATTATTGATATTTCTCTTAATTATTAATTGTGTGTGCATGCCATCATAAAGTTAAGATAATATTTTTACTACAACATAGTTGTGTGTCGTCAAAAAGTGGAGTTTGGGGATCGGCCCGGACTCCATTTCAATTAATCCCATATGTTATGTTATTCACTTTACGCGTTTCTCACTTTACGCGGGACCCTCCGGGTTACATTAACCGCGTAAAGTGAGGGTTAACATATATATATGTAGGCTATATATATATATATATATATATATATATATATATATATATATATATATATATATATATATATATAGGTGTGTGTGTGTGTGTGTAATAGTCAGAAATTTCAGTGTGATAATTTTATATACCGCCCCATTAGCGATACTGAGTTAAAGGCCGTCTTAGGGAAGACAACGCTGCCGCACGTAGTGAGAGTTTTTGGAACTAGGCCTATACGATATTAAATGTAATTTACCGAATTAAAATGGAGGCGAATTGTGAAATTAAATATTAGTTATTAAATTAAAAGTAATCATAGATCGTTTCCCAGTTTGAAAATGTTGCGTACGTCCTAATTAAACTGTTAATCGTCTGGTAAATAAGTCACTCCTGAAGAACGTGAACGCGTGAGAAAGCGTGGCTGGGGAATTGTGAGAGGTCAGGCTAGCAGGACCATCTCTGCTCTGTACCCAGGAGAGAGGGATCGCACGAACTGGTTCCTTCGTTTAATTAACATCAGTGTTAACAATTAAGTTTTATTCAATCTCAGACAAAGCTAGATAGGACGGTAGGAACAAATGGTGATATGAGACAATAGCTAACAGCCCGGGTTTTTCCAGGGTTCTGTAGACCCCACGCGGTATGATAACGTCCACTGGCGGTATGAAACGAGTGGTGAAGCGAGCTGTATGACCGTCCACTGACCTGGGTTTGAGCCACTTGTTGAGTATGGTGAGAGTTGGAGTGAAACCAGCTGTCTGGGTGCCCAACTAACAACGTGACGATCGTTTGGGGCCATCAGCTCTCCTCTACCTCGGCTCACAATACCACACATCTTCAAGCAGCTTAGTGACAACCTTTTACTAACGGGAAGCTAAAGCATCTCTCAACTGTACAAGGTCTGATTGGCTCACTCCTTTCCGTTTCATGGATGTACTGGGGATAAAGCGAAGCCAGCTGAGTGAATACAGGGCTACACACTGGGGCCAGGAGTCCAGTGGAACTTAGAGGTACATTTTCCAAGGTTGAGAAAGGCTGGTTTGGGCCTTAAACTACGGGTGCCTGTTGGTTGTTCCTTAAAAAACTACGGAGTGCAGGTGGAATCTATGTGTTAGGTTAGGAAGCATGGTTCACGGGTATTGGTGAACTCAGTAACTTCTTAATAATAGTGATAATATTTTTGTGTGTAGTTAATACTATTTTTTCAGTTACTGATATTGTTTGTGTCAGTAATTGAAACCAGAGAATGAGGGAACTGTTTTTCAGATGAGTTTTCTCCCTTCTGTTGCAAGTGATGCTGTGATTTAGTTCCTTTAATGCATTTAATATTACTTTATAATTTCAATCTCAGGTATAACCTTTGTTCCCCACAGTAGTGTTTAAGTTAGGTTAGGAGGTGTGCATCTGTTGGGGTAATATTATTTTATTGATTGCCACCATGGATTTAATAATTTCTTATTTTATTACCATTTTCTCAGTGGTTGATATTATTTTGGTGAAAGCCCTTAAGGCCTGTTTCATGTGTGCAAGCAACATTTCTTAATACAGTACTTTGAATTTATTGTTGTCTAATGAGGCATTGTCTGAGTTTCTAATAATTTCAATGTCATGTATAACTTTTATTCCCCAGAGTAGTGTTTTAAGTTCAGGTTAAGAGGTGCGCATATGTTGGTGTACCATTATTTGATTGTGTCTGTAGTGTTGGAGGGAATATAGGCTAAGTGTCTAAATTTTACAGTGTGTCTTCATCCCAATCACAGATGCTATCCTTCCACGGGTCACGGAGAATTCATTCTTGTTAGTAAATTTAAGTGTTCTTGTGCTGGTTCGGGTTTTTTCTCCAAGGGGCGCTTCCACTGCAATTACCATCTAATAATATTTAATAAACCCCAAGTCAAGTGAGAAATTAAGTCCATCAATTTCCGACCGGTTATATATATATATACAGTATACTGTATATATATATATATATATATATATATATATATATATATATATATATATATATATATATATATATATATATACACACACACAGTTGTACCCCGCTTTACGCGGTCAATTGAACCCACAGGGTACCGCGTTAAGTGAAAACCGCGTTAAGTGAACAACAGAACATATGGGATTAATTCCAATAGAGACTGGCCTGACCCCCAAACTCCACTTTTTGACGACACACAACTACGTTGTAGTAAAAATATTATCTTAGCTTTATGATGGTATTCACACACAATTAATAATTAAGAGAAGTATCAATAATATTAGGTTTTTTAACACTTACATTAGTAGAAAAGATGGCTGGGCACACGGGGATGGGGGGTTGGTTCCGAGGCAGAGGGCAGATTATTGGCTCTCACTTGTATTACTTGTATCAATTGTATCACTATCCACCACAGAGGCTTGCAGGGACTCTTTGTCAAACCCCTCAAAGTCCATATAAGTCCATATCCTCACTATAATTATCACTATCACTGACTTGGGCCGGCTGTGGTGGGTGGCGGGTGAAGAACTCGGTAATGTTTTGATGACTGGGCGACCTTGTGCGCCTCGTGCCCGCGCCGCTTCCCGCGTATATGAGTAGATGAACCACGTTAAGTGAAAGTTCGGTTCTGGTGAGGCACCGCGTATATGAGAAATCGCGTTAAGTGAAAACGCGTAAAGTGGGGTAATACTGTATATATATATATATATATATATATATATATATATATATATATATATATATATATATAAATAAACTAAAAACAAAAATTATACATAAATAAAATAAATAAATGTTAAAGTGATAACCGTGGTAACATTACAAGATGCTCTTATTACCGCCATGCTATTGTACTATTCCAGATGACACTAAATGTTACATAATACTTCCTTAAGATAAATGTATAGTATATATCAGGTGCCTCAAAGAGAGCTCAGGTTCTCAAATGGCTCACCCATGTAAATATTGTTATTATTATCCACTCTATATCTGTATTTTTCTGGCTAAATAAACTGTTTCAATTCAATTCAATTGAAGAAACTAGTAAGCAACGGAGTTAAACCTTTCATTAGATGCATCCACTAGTCATGAAGTTCATTATACCCACTGCATCATCCTAAACTTTAGTACATAAAGGATTGATTAATGGCTAAAATATGATTTGTTTTTAAAACTATTATAGGGGTCGTCTCAAAGAACTACACTCAGGTTTTGCTTCTTATTTTAGATGTAGTGTATTGCAGTGAGCTGTTAGTGACCGTGTGATAATCCAAAACAAACTGTAAAATAACAAAATATTTTACATAGTACGGTGCAGTATATAACAAAGGACAGTATTTACAAATCGTCTTATTTCTTACTGTAATTGTGGGGTAAAATTATCAATGAAAATATTTGTAAATAAATAAATTTTATTACACTGACAAAAATTAAGATGACAATTGTACAATATATACAGCAGAATATTTACAGAACAATGTAAGAAGATAAGAAAGGAATAAAGAGTATAACTGATGCAACCTTCAAGTTGTACTAAGATACACACAATATCTGTCTGATGGTTCTCTGTATTTACAACAGCCATCTTGCTTTCAATTACAGTATGGTACTTGTAACGATCATTGTACAGTAGCAACCAATACTTGGTACTACTATCTTGGCTTCACACAACTGTACTAGCAGCAATTCTATATTATTAATACCCAGTGTATTAATCATAGGTACCACTAGTTGCAGGAGCTTTTACTCATCAATAATGTAACAACAACTGGTTTCATCGTGAAGAATAACACAAACGAACATAGGAAACATTCAGATGGAAGTGACCACAGCTCTGGGCGCACATAACGGAGAGCCACAACAGTACTGTATTTGTTACAAAACTGATATGGAAATCCAGCTTATATTATAAAAATGGAGATGCAAGTATAGAATCAAAGCCTTAATCTGTGTTGAGCTGGGCACCAAGAAAAGTTTAAGCTGTAGGGATATGAGGATGTAAATGCCATAGTCTTGTGGCAATATCTTATAACCATATATATTCACTCTGATGGCAAAAATAGAACTATTAAACTATATTGTGCCAACTCTTTTGCCCTAGCAACATTTTGTTATACTAGGCTAACCCAGGCAATCTAGATCCATGCCAAGAATTCTTCAAGCATGTAAAGACTTAAGTGTTGATTGTTACACATGTGCCAAGAGACACTCTGCACTAACCATCTAGTATTGATAATCTTGACATACAACAGGTCAATATCCGGAAGTATATAGGCAGTGCACTCTAAATCTACAACCAACCAGTTTCTAATATGACAGCATTATTGAGATGAAAGAATGATATATACATAAAAAATTGGTACACTCTGTAGTTAATGCCACTAATATTTTTGAACACTAGATGTCATTAGTCCTGTGCTAGGCAGATACATTGTAGTTCACAAAAAAATACCAACATACAAATGATCCTTACCATTTTTTCTGAGCATGATCAGTCTGAATACTGTAGCTACTGTGTACAGTACTTGTACAATAGTGTATTTAAAATCCAGTTTCCTTAAAATGATATAATTTTTCTATACAAAAGAATATTTCTTTTTCATATCTAATTAGCATTAATATAACAGATGAACCATAAAAACAAATTATTTTAAAGGTGATAATGTAAAATTATTTCAAATTTGTTTAACAGTATGAGATATATTTTTACCTCAATAATTTTTCATAACTAATGGACCCTCATATTCCACTTTAAAGTTCCCCACATCATATTAGTTTATAGAACTTTTTAACTGTGACTCTACCTGGTACAGAGATCTTCATAGAGCACATAGAAAATCAAACGGTTTTATACCTACAGCAAGTACGTATGTAGCTGGCCAGGACTTCAGTCTCAAAAAAAGTGTATGAAGTTTCAAAGGGCACTGCCTAAATCACTGTTCCTGAGCAGACATGTTGGACCACTCAATTCAAATTGAATCAAAGAATTAAATCTGCCAATTTTTTTGAAACATGAATATGCAGTACAATGAGGTACTGCAGGCTTCCTAATTTGCCCTTAAACAAAGTTTTCCTCTCCTCCCACTGTTTCAGCTCCAAGCTAACCCCATTATTTGAGATCACAGATAAGACAATCGTACACACACTTTATGAGAGAGAAGTATACTTGAAACACGCACTAATTTTTTGTTACAGCAAGGATACAATATTCCATATCAACATTTTGTAACGTCTTGTGAAAATCTTTCAAGATAGCCAAAAATGTCAAAAATTAGTCTTCAGTACAACTTCTCACTCCACTTTTGTTAATATAAATCTCACCGAGTCTCCTGTCTCTCAATAGATTAAGCCTCGTGGATTCTGAGCACAAAGCACTGTACAGTGCACAGGGTCTGAAATAACCATGGGAGCTCAGTTGTAAGCTTCTCCGAACTGAAATACATAAGCAGGTAAAATCCAAGGCACCATCTTTTCCTGCACCGAGCCCCACACTGTCATTCGCTGGCACTGTCCCTTGCAGCTAACTGCAGCGCTAGAGGAGCAGAGGTATCGTTTCATGGTCCTTTTCCCTCCTCTTGGAAAAAGCTACACAAGGTCAACATGACATCAAAAGCAATGCCTATCACTGGCATCTTTGATCATGTCAACTCCAAAGTTTTTGCAGTCATTCTCAGGTCCCAGGTAAGTGTTTAGAAGAAATTGTCAGCATTGAGGGGATCATTGTCATTGACAGAGACAGGCATGCCAATAGGCACGGGCACCCCACCAATCCTGAGGTCATCCAAGGCACCCCATCCATTGGTGCTCTCTGCTGCACCACTGACCTGCAAAAAAAAATAAAAAAAATACATATAAAAATATACATAAAACAAAAAATTATATATATATATATATATATATATATATATATATATATATATATATATATATATATATATATATATATATATATTGTACGATTCTCTCTTAAGTATACAGCACTTATTAAAGTGTTTTTTTCAGTGATGCTAACGAATTACATCACTTATTTCATGAATGAAAAGAATACTGTACTGTACACGATGACCATTCTGGTTGTTTTACATCTTTGAAATTTTGCATGTCCCCATAAATAGATTGAATAATGCGATTACTAACCCATTATAGCCCCGACCTATTTCTCAAACACTTATCACAATTATATGTCATGGATTAGTTTAGTTGTTTTTTATATAATTAAGGACCTACAAATAGTACATTTAATACTGAACAAAAACAAAGATATGGAGAAAAACATGTGTGACATGGGCGGATGTTTGCTGTCAGATTACAATAGCTCACGGACAGACTTGTAACAAAAGTTATTTGGGCATGATATGACCCCCTTATTGCCCTAAATTACTGTTCTTGCTGCTGAGTATGATCAAAAATGAATTTTATTAATAACAAAAGGTAAACTGTATTCAAGAGAGAACCTTAACATACATTTTTGGAGCAAATTATATATTTTATTGGTTCAAGTACAAAATATGGACTAATATCACAAAATGCATAAAAAAGAAACTTGCGACATAATGTACAGAATAATACACAATAATATCCCCCTGAGTGGGAAAGGTATGGAAAAATCTAGACAATTTAATTATTTAAACAGTGCTGAAGCTTCCATGTTCACCATTAACAATGAAGTGATTTCAAGTATGATGTAACAGTATTTCTATGCAAAAGTCCAGAAGGCTGAGGTAATCCTTTTTGCAACCGTTTACAGGTAAAACAGCCAATTATTGACCATTGCCATGTCCAACATTCATGTGATGAGAGAAGATATTCATGTTCAGGATGCCCATTGTGTTTGTTGTACTGTATATTACATTATGTATAAATAGACTAATTAGAGTCATCATCCAAATTCGGGCAGATTTTTCCTTTCCCCTACGCACTAAAGGAATTTGGACCCTTACGACATTAAATTTACAACCAAGTCAGAAGTACAGAGTACCAATAGTACAGGTAATGCCCCACTACGCTTCGCATCGGCTAAACCACACGTCTCCATGGCTACCAAGGAGAGCATACTACCACCAAGTGTCACTCCACTACTACTTGCTAACTGTCCGTACGTACTAAAGGTAAGTGGAAATTTATCAACTGCGATCACAACTCACAAGACAATTAACCCTCCTTGACCGAAATGTTTTCGTCATCAACTCTTCCTGTATTATTGTTTCAATAACTACAGTAAACGTAATTCATAAACCACATAACTATTACATATCAAGAGAAGGGGGTACATTTCTTTTATTTGGGTAACAGGTACTGTAATGTGCCCAAGTAGCCAACCACGCCCACTCTCCACACGGAGAGTATTACCACAACGTTGGCACTACTGTATTATTTCAAATTGCAAAACCGTTGTGTAGTAGCCACTGGGTCTATTATGTCGACGTACTATAAATGTACTGAGCATTCGCATATAAGTGATCAAGGCTAAAGCAAGTGTTAATCACGTGGTTAACCTCTAAGTCGCTACACATCACGAACCAGTCGATACCCTTATACATGAATATACGACTTCACACATGTTAAATTTAATAACACTATATGTATAGTAATTTAATATTCACACAACAAAACAAACACGTTATCCTTGGTTACCTTTGCATAAAGGCTGCCTCCAGCATCCGCCATATATTATGCATAGAACCTTTATAACATTGTATATTATACAACTACTCTGTAGTAGCTAGAAGCAGCAAACTAGTGCAGTTACGTTACCATAATTATATCCTGCCATACAAGGACGAGTGTCAATTATTCTTAATTATTCGGCTCTGAAAATTATCACATATTTGTCCCTAAATTATACAAAAACGAACATCTTCATTTGTTTGCGGTCTTCATAAACTAATCATGTATGTCACAACAAGAATTCCAAAGGTGGGATTTAGGGTAAATTCCATCAAAATATTCTTTGTTATGGAGGAATTCCCGTCACTGGAATGTCTACGTGACGCTCGAGCTCCAGCCAGACACGCTGGCACCCGGCGCCCAATGTTGCCACATCCCCCACGCTGTATATGAATTTTTTTACTAATACTAATAACTCTATAATACAAAACCACAGATCAAGAATTATAAATGATTTTTTGTCTTTTATATGAAAAACGAAACATTAAATATTTGTTGTTACAGATAACGCTAAAAGATGATGAAGCGGCACCACTGGTAGCGGGAATTCCAGAACACTAGCATGCCACGAGCTCGTCTGGAATGTGTGCCAGTCAACCCTGCACTCAGACAAAGAAACTTCTCCCAACAAAACAGTTGTAAAATTCCAGTACTGTACATTTTGCTACAAAAGCAAATTATTTATATATCATGTGTTTGACATCACTATACCATATGTACTCACATCTGTCTAGAGTCTAGATAAAAAATAAGGCCACACAAAGACTGGTTACATAAGCTATAGGCTACTGATTAAGTTACATTATTAAAAAAATCGAACCTAACTTCGTGTTTTTTCCTTTCCTTGTGGTTATCAGCATATACCTAGATCACGCGCACCTACAGTGATTTACTTGCATATATATATATATATATATATATATATATATATTATCACCAGGATTCAAATGATCTCTTATCTGTCTATCCCCTAGTTCTATCTCCCTCCACACACACACACACGCATAGGCTACTGTAACTCTCATTATCCCCTCCCGCCTGCGATCAACTGTAGTTTGAGTGGAAATTCCCCAGTTACCAATACACCACGTGGTTCTTCTTCCATGATTGACAAGTCAGATTTAAATTTCATGTTATAGAAGCAGGAAGTTCCCCACAACACACGAGTCAGATGAGGAACTCCAAATTGATTAGTGCACGACTACGCTCTTGTATCACTGCTGTTGAACGAAACTAACCTCAAACTGACTACTACCAACTATAAAAGCCACTGTCATATTATCCATCAAGTTATTGTTTTAGATCTGGGTAGTACGTACAGTATGCTAGAGTTACTAGGCTCCGAGTAACTTTGTGTGTGTGTGGGGGGGGGGGGGGGGGGCAACAATTTCTCAAGAATTTGCGTCAGCCATATTTTGTCGAGTTATTTATATGCCGAGATCAACAATAAATAAGTAACCGAGTAGTGTAAATAAACAGTTTAAAATTTCAACATACGACCGCTGCTTAAACCTTAATAGCAATAAAAGTTTTCTTATTTTAACGCATTTCAATATTAAACAATAAACCCATTGTATACTCAACATTTTGTATAATAAAAATGCAATAAAACCCTAAATTTATCTACTTATGTAATACACTACCCCCACAATAATTGTGGGGGAGCCGCCTGGTCTGTTTTGTACTCACTTTCTGTTCTCAAGGGATCAAACGTTGAATATTCTACACGAGTGACTATGTAACAATAAACTTAACTAACTGACGTAACTAAAACACAAAAATAGCACCAAATTTGCAGGTGGACTGAATGAGCTCAAGCACTAGTTATGACGTAAAATCGTAAATGAAGGTTAATATCTTTTCCAAAGACTCCCTACCTTAATTTTGTTCCTTAATTAGTGAACGTATTTAGTTAACAGCTTCAATGGAATTTTAATGGTACAATATACCAGGAATCACTTGTATGCATGGGAATAAATTCATCAACCAATCACATTCTTGTGCATTATGCAGAAGACCCAACAGCCGCACCCTTAGCCACTACCTCCTAAGATGTCCCAACACACAACGCTTCCGTGACGCCTGCTAGACCACCACTCCACGACCCCCTGACGGAGACACGATGATCCTCCCCATACTGGCCAGATATTATGTAAATAACATTGATTAGGTGTTAAAGGAATATCCTTCCTTCCTTAGGCTTTAGTAAGCACCTTTATAATATTTATACTGTATACACTTGTGACACTTGCCAGATGCTTCTGGTGTTATTGTAGAGGGGTACCTAGTGACAGCACTAGGATCCCGCTTCCTCTATCAAGGAATAAACAATTGAAATTGAAAACTGAACCAATCACAGTGAAGACGAGCCTACTGTAGTGTTGCAACTGTTTACTGCTGTTCCTGCTCAGTATTTCCTGGCAGTGTGAATGAAGGTGTCATTTGTTGGAAATGACCTTCTTCGTGCTTCGTGTCGCTCAAATGTATTTCTCACTCATTATAAAATGTGTTCACAGAAAACATCAGTTAATCACATACTCTTCAGGGGAAACAAAGACTATTAAAAAAATAAAGAGATTGAAAATTATGAGGATTCGGCGAAGACAACAGAAGATAGAAAACATACAACCTTCGTCACTTGGTCATGACACCCGCACCTGCCTGCAGGAGAATTTGCTTTCACGACTCACGACCTTAGTTGAACCACAGAAAACAATTCCTTTTGAACTAAATGAAGATGTAAATACGTGAGTACCATAATATAAACAAAAGATATTACTACTGTACTGAGTTGTCTTAAAATTATTTATTTTCCCAGCAACGTAACCACCATCTACTGCTAAACTTAAGGAGTCTATCGCTCAAAAGGTTCGCCCCTGTTCATGTCAGACAAAGTACTTTAAATCGCTGAAGCACCTAAGCAGGGAGTCCATGACCTGCTTGCCACTTCACACACACACACATATATATATATATATATATATATATATATATATATATATATATATATATATATATATATATATATATATATATAATTTTCTTTTTTTGTGCGTGTGTGTGTTTTACGGGATTAGTCCATCTGGGTGTGAACTGTACTTTTGAGGTCAATTAATATATTTCTTTTTATGTTAGGCCAAGTTTTTCAGTATACGTTTGAAAAACTGACTGCCTGTCAAAGATGTCTTGAGTAACAAACAGCAGCAGCACTCGGATGTGTTACAAAACACACCGAGTTGCTGATTACCAAGTCAGGTTTGCTATGGCACGGTGCTGGCGTATTTTGTATATTTTTTTCCAAGATTTCCTCATTCATACTCGTAATAGATGCTTCTGTATGGCAATGGAATTCAAGATTTTCTAACATTTGCCAAAGTTATTCCATTCAAGAATTATACCATCTATCTTTTATTTTCTTAAATAATTGTTGATGACTAGAACATGTATTAAAGTACACACTTACAGACCTTATGTTAAAGCGTGGTAATACGGTAAAACATCAACAACATTGTCTTGTCTATAAAAGTAGACGAATCTCAAATATCAGAGAAGAGAAGTCCCCCTCCGCGCCGCATCGGAATCCAGGAGGTCACGACACCTCTCACCCCACAAAAAAGTGCGTCGAACCCACCCTGAATCTAGTACAGTGGAGTAATATATTTTCATGCCAAATAAGGTTAAAATCCACTGATATTTGAACCACTGTGTTTATAAAGTCAAACACCCATAAATAGATATACACAGATACCCTCTAAGCACTACATCCCCAGTCTGAGGTTAGTAGCGCAAGTGAACCTAAACAAGAAAGTTGGTAGCAAGAATTACGTAAGCTAAGACTTGGCTAGTCGGGTTTTTTGTGTGTATAAGCGTTTTGTTTATTTTGGTGAATTAGAAATGAATGGTGCTAAAATCCCAAATGATTACTAACTTTGGAGGCTTGGAAGACCCTCAAGAGGACAACAGCATTATTTAATATCACGTTGAGAATCAGCAAACATGAAAAAAAAAGGCACAGTTGGTGAAGGTAGCGAACAATGCTAAACTATGTGTCGGCCATAGTGGGTAGAGGCAGTGTTCACGTCCGCCAGCAAATGGCATGTACGTATGTCGGACAGCTGTTTGATGGTGGTGGACAAAAACTCGTTCTTCCAGTTCCTTTATCGACACTATTGCCCTCGCGTGATCACCAAAATACTGGCCAAAAACTTGTGACGTAGGCCCATTAAGTATTTTTTTAAACAGTTCCAAGTACTTTGAACCTCAGTCGCCTCCAATACACATTAAGAGTAGTCGGGTTGATTAGTTATTATAAGTTGTTCGTGTGGGCGTTGGTCCAGCCGTTACATTGTCATCATCTACAAGTGAAAGGATGTTGTCCGGGTGGTGCCTCTCTCTCTCTCTCTCTCTCTCTCTCTCTCTCTCTCTCTCTCTCTCTCTCTCTCTCTTTACATTTTAACTTCCTGGGTATAATGTTTGTAGTATATTCGGAAAATGGAAATATTTGCCTAGATTTGCAGAGATCGTAAGTTTCAAACCACAAAACAAGCAATTAAGAGAAAAACGAGATAATCTGGGGACTGGTTAATGCGACCTTCACGAGATGAATAAGATTAAAGAACAGCGATGAGAACAGTGAGCGGGAAAGTCCCGTGTTGGCTTGGCGGCCCCGACAAAGCTCTCGATCAGTCGGCTGGAGGACCCGGGTCGAAGGCAGACAAGGTCGTTCGGTGCGTGAGCTTCCGAGGCCTGTAAAAACTTGTTTGGTAACTACGGCCTCCATTGTACGCTATTCTTAGTTGCCGGGGCCTCAGGCGTCTGACCGAATTAGAATTTCGGCTTAAAAACCGCCATTTCTTGACCGCCCATTCATGAGAATTCCAGCGCAGAATCTGGTTGCTGTGAGTCCAACATATATCGTACTTTAGTATAACTTTAGGAAGACCTGTCGAAGTCTTACTACACGTGAATAACAAGTTGTTTGACGATAAAGCGACTCGCCTCACCTAACCAAACAGCATTACAAATTAATTTTACAGTTCAGCGCAATATGTAACCTCTTTAAACCCTTAACAACGTAAGTGGAGTGTGATATGATCTGAGTTTGACTGAATAGAGCAGGACCTGAATGAGGTATCACATCCGCATGACGCCTAACCTGACGATGGACAGGACAGGAGGTGACGTGACAAGGATAACTCACCTCATCATATTCGAGGTCATCGTCACCCATGAGGTAGAGAGGCAGAGGGTCACTAGGAGCGCCTAACTCAAGAAGCAGTTTGGCTAGTCCCGTGGCACCGTTTGCTAGGGCCAGCTGTAGGGGGAAACAACACAGACACGTGAGACAAATAATTACTAAATGTGTCACAGGTGTGTGCAGCTGTGTAATATTGCTACTGAAGGTTGATGCATCTGCTATATAATTATTCCAAGTGTCATATACATAAGAACATAAGGAGTCTGCAATAGGCCGGTTAGCCTGTTACAGGTGTCTGCATGTTGCACCTATCACGAATTACAGGTGTCTTATTCGTCATTACAAGTGCTATACAGTATAACAGATGTGTTTCCGTACATTATTCCTGGTGTATGTAGAATATACCGAGGGTTGTTGAACCTGTCACATTACAGGTGTGAAGTTTATTGGAGTATTGAGCATGGAACAGGTTTGTATGTATTCTTACAGTGTTGATATGTATGTGATTGTAGGTGAATGTTTCCTGTGTTACATTGTGATGGGTGTTGTATGTTGTGTGTGTTTGTTTTAGAATACTGTAGGTGTTGTGTATGTCCATTTTTTTTATTTTGAGTGTGTGTGTGTGTGTATTTTGTCTACATAGTGTATCCTTACATATGTATGTTGTAGGCACGTGTGTGTGTGAGTGTGTGTAGGTTCATGTATGTGTTAAACTGTTACTGTGTACATCCCGGACTGACTGACCTGGTAGGGCGTGAAGCCGGCGTAGGTCTCTAGTGTGAAGGAGACTCCGCAAGACTCAGTGAGGAAGGCGACAAGGCTGGCATCTCTGGCCTCTACAGCGTAATGCAGCGCCGTCCGTCCACTCTTGCCTTCCTGTAGGTCGCAATAATACACGTTGATAACGATAGTAAAAAAAAAAAAATAACCTTATCATATCTAATGGAAATGATTAATAATGATAGTATAATAATGATAAATAGCAATAATAATAATTCGAGTAAAATAATGAATAATATTAATAAAAACAACAGCAACCTAACTAACCAAGCATAGCCAAATCTAACTCACCAAGCCTAACCATACTAAACCAAACCACGATGATCAGGTGTAACTGACTATCCTATCAGAGATACAGGGATACAGTAGCCTCTTTTATACATAAAATAACAAGTCTCATTGCACAGTTAAATTTATCATGGCGCCCTAGACATTCACACAGACCAGGCAAACGTTCCAGCAACGACCTTGACGCCTAGGCTACTGGAGTCCAGTTCAACCACAACACAAACTAACCCCTTGTTGTATATTGCTTGTATTACAGAAGAACCATTCCCTTCACTTGTTGATGTGTGAGGTCTCCCACATGCGAGGACAGTGTTGGTGTTGTAATATAGTGTAAGCAGTCACGAAATTTTGTAAGACATTATATACATTTTAATGAGATACAATGTATATTGGTTAACGTCATTACCGTATGACCACGAAACCTTAACCCTTGCAGTAAGTTGGGTAACATCATGGCAATGACCGCCCCGTTGTCTCCTCTAACTCACTGACGTCACCTAACCTCGGGGTTGTACAAGATGGTGGTGGAGATGGTGAATATTTTTTTTGTGTTAATAATCTATATTCTCTCAACCTTCCGCACACTGCAGTCGCCCGCGAGCACCAGGTAGCTGCCCAGGAGCCATTGGGTCCGTGTTTGTGTTGGGGCGGAAGTGGGGGGGAAACTTTTCGTTTGTGGTATAGTTTTTACGGCTGTTGCTTATTCGTTTGTTATGTTCGGGTCTAGCAGGTGTAATATTCAATGACTTCCATTTATTACCCCCACGTGGTGGGAGGAGTATAGCTGTCAGCTGTAGTATTTCATGAAATTGTCTGTTATTACGGTTCTTGGTGACGTGCAAAATTTCTGGTGTCACTAAAAACATTAATGGTTGGTGTGTGTGTGTGTGTGTGCGCGCGCGCAGGAGTACGTGCACTACAGTACAACACATTGCAATGGGTAGCGACACCAGGCCACTTACCACACCGTAAAACTGAAACAAAGACCACAAATATAGTTAGTTTTTCTTCTCGTTCAACTTGCTTAGTGCCATCATTCCACGCTTGACCAGCAGTTCATTCATTCGTCAGTAGCCTAGTGTGTTTGTTGAGTCTAGTGGGGGGGGGGGGGGGGGGTCCAATCATCCAGAGTCTTTTCAAAACGGGAAGCAAGCGCAATCAGTGACTTTATTAATGGTCTTTGGTATCGTGTGTGTGTGTGTGGGTGTGGGTGTGTACCTTCACGTAACACCAACGTACCTTCATCATTATGCCGGCAGCAGTAAATAGCCTCAGCGAACACAGCGACACACACACACACCCCACCCCCACCTCCCATATTCAGTGCGCATTTCAAAGCTTAACCGGACCCCTCTCCGTACGCCAAATAAAACTAATGAAAAAACATATAGGTATACAAAGTTCTGTGTTGGCACTGGTAGTCTGAAACGTCTTCTTTTCATTTTTTTAAGAAGATTGCAAACATTACCCAACCTTATTGTGCGAAACAACCTTTTTTCACTGTTTCGGGAAGGTTCTTGTGGTTATTCCTTGTGTGTGTGGGGGGGGGGGGGGGGGTTGCTGTCTGGCTTATTATTATTTTTTTTATAGGAAATATCTACTGTGTATCTTTAAGACTAGGGGATGTGTTTTGGGGTGAGCGGTGTTGAAGGATTAGGTATTGGGAACCCCTTGTGGCTGTGATGGCCGTAGAACTTGTTATTCCTGCTGCTGCTACTACTACTACTGCTGCTGCTCCTCATCCTACTGCTGCTACTATTACCGCTGCCTTTCTTCCTTCTACTGCTGCCCCCCCCCTACTGCTAACTCCTGCTGTTTATCTTCCTTCTACTGTTCTTCCTCCTCCTACTACTACTCCTACTGTTTATCTTCCTTCTACTGTTCTTCCTCCTACTACTACTACTCCTACTGTTTATCTTCCTTCTACTGTTCTTCTTCCTACTACTACTACTCCTGCTGTTTATCTTCCTTCTACTGTTCTTCCTCCTCCTACTACTACTCCTACTGTTTATCTTCCTTCTACTGTTCTTCCTCCTACTACTACTACTCCTACTGTTTATCTTCCTTCTACTGTTCCTCCTCCTGCTACTGATTCTAGTGTTTGAGCTTTGATTGTTGTCTCTGGTTAGCCTGGGTTGACCACCGGTCATTTTCTACGTCACTAATCTTTTCTATCGCTCGTTGTTACTCTCCTGCTAGTCCGTGTCCCTACATGACCTCAACTGACCCGACTACTAAACGAAACTCGTCCTCGAACGCTGCGGAATCTCACCCAATATTAAACTTCCGGGTCCATACTCGGATTCAGATACGACACTACAGTAGCCGTAAGGTGTCATAATAAACCACACTTCAAGGATATGTGATAACCTCCCAAGTATAGGTCCAGGTCATGACAGGATCCTACAGTCGCCCTCACGGAACAACACCAGCAGTGACAGGCGCAACTCTTCACGCACAACTCTCGTCATATCAGCTGTAAGACTCGACTTAACGCACACCAATACACAGTACTTCGCTCCCAATTTTTTATACGGCGTGTAGCCTAGCGGGGATAAGCCCCAAGGTGTTAGTTAACTTTTTACCACTTGAGCTAATATCATCCTGGTACTGCTTCACTTGAGAGGATTAACCTATCCCGGACATGCCTGGGAGGGGTGTTTGCTTGCATGCCGGGACGGAACGGGAGCAGCTTGTTGTGCAACATTACTGGTAACTAACTGTCTCTGACGAAAACACGGAGCGAATATCCTGTTGTGTATCACTCCAGTTTACCCCGCTTTTTACACGGCGTTGAACCCGAGGGCTTGTGGCCGGGGGGTTTCTGAGGGGACAAACGTTGGCACTCATCCCGGATTCACACCCTTATTAATATCCGATGTACGTCAGTACAAGTTATAAGTGTATCTCTCTAGTACTGTACATCACAAAGACCTCTTGACCTTGTAGGACTTTCACAGGAGAAAACTTTAATGCATATACTGCACTAAGCCAACAATTTTTCAAGGAAGAAGCGTCGACGCACCACCAAGGATCCTACAAAAGTCACGAGAGGACCACAACGATACATCGTCGAGAATCCTACAAGGGTACAAAAACCAGCCAGGGATCCTATATAGCAGCTCTCTGACATGTCCCCATTGATCCAACACATGCAAAAGTCCTCCAGGATACTCACTCTGGCGTTGATATCGGCGCCGTACCAAGTAAGATGTTGAAGAATCTCCTTGTGTCCGCCCAGGGCCGCTACGTGTATACATGTCTGACCTGAGAAGAAACAAGAGAAAAGTTATCAGCTGGTCTAATGTAAACAGAAATACGCCATCAGCTGTTCAAATAGTAGTAATGTTTCTCCCGCGTTAAGTACAAAACAATTGATAACCTTGACAGACCTACACCTGTATTGTATCTTCTGAATAAAAAATGGAAGTTTTATCAAGTGTTCAATATAATTAACTCTTTCACCGAGTGTCATGCACTTGCCATTTTATTCTGGCTACCACCAGACCATTTTACTCAGCTTAAGGTAACCTCCCGCTGTGAAGGGTTAACAAAACATAAAATGACAATAGTAACAATTCAACTACCAGCTGTTTACCGTAATTATTAGCTGTCCACCGCAAATTATCATCTGTTTACCGTAATCATCATCTGTTTACCGTAATTATCAGCTGTCTACCGCAAACTATCAGCTGTCCACCGCAAATTATCAGCTGTTTACCGTAATCATCAGTTGTTTACCGAAATTATCAGCTGTCCACCGCAAATTATCAGCTGTCTACCACAAATTAACAGCTGCAAACCATAAAGAATCCCACTTTAGTATAATTGGTAAGGTCAAGTCAAACACTACACCATCAAGATAAACAAAAGAAACAACCTCATGACGGCGGAGGTGCTCTCGTCTTATTACACACACACACACACACACACACACACAGTATTCGGGAATTAAATAAAGAGGAGGTGGATGAAGGAAGGGGGAAAAAAGGTAGAATATGAAGGAAATGAAACGACTACAATATACAAGATGATAAAGTAGTAGAAAGAGGGGGAAGGAGCAGATAAAGAGGGAGGAGGTGGAGGGTCATAATCAGCTGTAAAAGTTTCTCACTGCCTTATTAATCATTCCCTCCCTCCTTATTTCCTTCTCTCACTCTCTCCTTCCCTATTCTCCTTCTGTCCCTCCACCCCTCCTTCTTTCCTACCCTCCCTCTCCCCTTACCTTCCTCCTTCTCTTCTCCCCTTTTCTCTTACTACCCAAATCTCCTTCCCTTTCCTCCAGGCCAATTTCACTTACATCCTGTATGTGTAAAGTCCTTGAAAGAGTTGTTCTAAACCGTCTCATGTTTCAAGTCAAAGACAAACTCGCCCCTAATCTGTACGGGTTCATGCCCGGGCGTAGCACACAGACATGCTTTGCAGAATA
This sequence comes from Homarus gammarus, assembly GCA_958450375.1. Lineage (NCBI taxonomy): Eukaryota > Metazoa > Arthropoda > Malacostraca > Decapoda > Nephropidae > Homarus > Homarus gammarus. The sequence continues at coordinate 874,606 of CAUDMG010001588.1, read as the reverse complement.
TCTTGTTCACTCAAAAGATAAGACACAAACAGCCTTCATAGACCTTAAATCAGCCTTTGATGTAGCTAATAGAGACATTATACTTGAGCAACTAGCTAATTTTGGCATACAAGGTAACCTCCTGACATGGATAAAGGGTTATCTGTCCAACAGGTATGCCAGTGTTCTGTTTAGGGGAGTTAAAAGTACCAGAATGAGATCATTTGAGCTGGGCACGCCTCAGGGAGGAGTGTTAAGTCCTATGCTCTTTAATATACTGATGCACAAGCTTATTGCTGACATTCCAGTTCAACCAAACGAGGCTGTAATATGCTATGCTGATGATATCTGCATTATGACACAGACCAAACTCAGGCTCCAAGCCTTGCTGGATGTATTTGCTCGGAGAACTGTTGAATGCGGTCTCATAATATCTGTTGATAAGACGAGGGTCCTCAATCCTCGTCCTGCTCACCCTCTGCCTCTTGACTATAACATTAACAGCATGCCCTTGGAACTATGTAGCTCCTATAAATATCTTGGAATTTGTGTGAATGATGCAAACTTTGTCAGCAACCTTCGTGACAAACTAATGCAGCGCATTAAACCCCTCAGAACCCTTGTTGGCAAGGGCTATGGAATTAACATCACCAATGCTCGTACTTTCTATCTTCATTTCATTCGTTCTGTAGTTGACTATCATGCTCTCCATCTTGTGACTATTCCGCCAAAACAACTCAACAGCCTTGAGGTAGTGCAAAATGAAGCCATGCCCATCATCCTAGGTTGCCCAAAATCAACCAGAAATGTAAATATGAGGAAAGAGCTCGGGCTGCCCTCCCTATCTGAGAGGATAGCTCTACTTAATACCATGTTTTGTGTCAAAGTTTTGAAGAACAATGGTTCTCAAACTACAACTCAAACTGAGTTGATGTTCTATCTAAGTAATCCCGACCATCTCGCCAACCTTTCACAAAAGACTCTCTTTGGGGCGTGGCTTCATAAAAGTGTTGCAGATCTCCTGAAACTGAATGTCCCAATCACCCCAGACGAACCTATTAATGCCATTCCTCCTTGGCTGGACATATCAGTTCCTATTAATTACACTCCTGTTGGTAGTAAGCAAATGTTAAACACCGATGTGGTGAGATGTGTCACACTAGAAACTATTAACAGACGCATAGAGAGTATTAAATCAAGTGAATGTTATGCTTTTACTGATGGTTCTGTGCAGACAAACACAGGTAGAACAAGCTGTGCAATTGTAATATATAAAGAAAAAGAGATGATAGTGTCAAACAAGCAAAGGCTGAACAACTGGGCCAGCACAACACAAACTGAACTAACTGGAATCTACTTAGCCACAGACTACCTCAAAGAAAATGGAGGTGGGGTGATATTCTGTGACTCTCAAAGTGCTTTGAAATCAATGAACAGCCCGTCAGGTTCTATGTCTAAAGTTGCATGTGATATTAAAAGGAATGTGATAACTGCCAATGAGAACAACTTTCGTATCGAATTTGTGTGGATTCCGTCCCATGTTGGAATCAGGTATCATGACCGTGCTGATAGACTGGCCAATGAGGCATGTAAGAAAGAAAATGTTGACCGCGACCTTGGTCTGTCCAATGCCGTAATTAAAAACATTCAAGTCAGAATCATGAACTCTGATCTAGAAGAAGTGAGAAATACAGAGAGACCTGACAGTTGTAGCATTAGTAAATATGACAAATTTTGTAAAAAGAGGTACCGGTATGGCCAGCATAAGGACAGAACCAGACAATGTGATGTAGTCGTGGCCAGAATTAGGCTAGGATACAGACACATCTGGCAAGTTAGTAACGCTGTACCCATACCGGAACACTCAGCATGTAAACTTTGTGATAAACCTTTAAAGCATACACTTGAACACTATATTATTGAATGTGACACTGTCAAAGACTTCAGGCCACCTGACTTACTGTATCTTGAACTATGTAATTACTTCATTGAATCAGGTGTGCTTGAGGACATTCTTGCTGTTTATCCCAAATTTGCTAGCCCACACTGATTAGTCTTCAACTAGAATATGACTCCAATGTATGTGATCCACTGACCCATATATGCTGCTGGTGAATGTGATGTATTTCCTTCTTTGTGTACGAACCTCTGTCCTGCGTGGCAGTGAACAGTGGCATTACCCACATGAATCTGACCTATATATAGTGTCAATGAATATGATGCATTCTTTGTGTACGAACCTCTGTCCTGTATGGCAGTGAAAAGTGACATTACCCACATGAATCTGACCGACGTATATGTATGTATGTGTGCGTGTGTGCATGTATATGTACGTGTACATGTATATGTGTATGTATATACGTATATGTATGTATATGTGTGTGTGTGTTTACATATATGTATATGTACTGTCAATGAATATGATGCAAATCTTTGTGTACGAACCTCTGTCCTGCATGGCAGTGAACAGTGACATTATCCATATGAATCTGACCTCTATACATTTATAGTTGTTAATGAATATGATGTATTTCTTTGTGTGTGAACCTCTGTCCTGCGTGACAGTGAGAAGTGATACCACCCTCAGTGTCAAGACCTGACTGAATTACTCAGAATAGGCAAACTGTACTACAAGCTCTGCCAATAAATTTGTTAAACTTAAATCTCCCCCTTTCCTTCTAACTCCCTTTCCCTCCTTTCCTCCATTACGTCACTCCGGGAAAGTACGCAAATTCGTGAGGCACCGTAATATACCGTACACTGTAACATGGGACAGGAAGTGTTATGCAACCTGGGGAACGGGAGCAGAGTCATCCTCTCTTGCACCCAACAAACACAAATTATTATTATTAAAGAAAACGTCAATACGATATACGTTTTCTTTTGATAAATGTTTTTATTGCGATACTTTTTGTCTTTGTTTTAACACTTAGGTCAGAGGAATTCCTTTTCTTTCTGATCCTCCGCGTCGTCCGGGTTCAGTGTGCGTATGCGCGCGCGCAACTACGGGTACGTCGACCAGACCAGAGAGAGAGCGTTCAGTCTGTCAGCTGGCGGGGTTTCCAAGGTTTCTGGAATTACCAACTTCCAGATAACTGACCTACAGAGGTAAGGAAGGCGAAGACCCCGCTGGAAATTCCACGCGCGGCGGCTGTGTGTGTGTGTGTGTGTGTGTGGTGAGAGACAAAGAGAAAAAGTCTTGAAACACCGCAAACAACTTACACACACACACACACACTTAAAACAAAGATTTTGAACACGAGAAACGTATAACAATTGCAGAAAATTTTATCCATATAACAACAAGGAGTATTTTCAAAGCTTTTAAATGCCATCTGCGGGTTAGGTTAAGTCAAGTTAGGTTGGGTCAGTTCTGGTAGGTTATGTTAGGTTAGGTTATGTTATATCAAGTTTGGTTAGGTCAGGTTAGGTCAAGTCTGGTTGGGTTGGTCAGTCGGTCTAGCTAACTACACAAAGATGAAAACTGTTCTACAGTATATGAGTGAATCATTGCTCTGGATTAAACCGCTAGAAGGACACGTTTTTATCACTATCATTCAGCATTGTCATCATTCATCCTCATTATCACCATATCCATAATCATCACCATTATCTCCACCTTCATTATCTCCATCATTCTGTATCATCAAAGTAAAGGACTTCCTTATATGCGTTCCACAACCTTCCCTCTCAACCACTTATTTGACCACTCACTACCTCATAAGGGACTTCCTGGTTCCCCCTCCCCATCTCCTCTCCTCTCAGCAGTTACTTTGTGTACAAGAACATATATGGTCATGTTCACTGCTTGATGCTGCTGGTGGTGGTAGTGCCAAGTTGAGTGCCGAGTGCCAAGTACCAATACAACTGATTCATGACCCTCACGCTTCACTACCTTGTTTTCAGTTTATAACAGTTACCTAGTGTGGCTCTTTACTGCTCTGTGAGAGAGTCCAGTTCACGAGATGTGAGTGGTATGGCGTGTACAGTATGCTGCTGTATGAAGAAGGGGGGCGGGGGGTGTACAGAATGCGGGTGTGAGGGGTGGAGTGTGTGTGTGTGTGTGTGTGCGGGTTGCCAACCTTGCGAGCCTTCCACGAGGGGTTTTCCCTGTGATCGCTCTCGCCAGACCCGTGACACACACACACACACACACCAAAAATAACACCACACACAAATAAACGACCAAGGAAGGTATTTATCCCAACTCTCTCGTCTGATCTGAGGCTTATAGCTTTGTTTTCTTGTAGTTGGTGATGTTGCTACAGCTGTCTCTGATGCTGTTTGTGTTGTTGTTATTGTTGTTTTTAATGGTGCAATTGCTGCTGTTACTCCCATCACTGCACTGCTATCCTCTCTCCTCCTCCTCCCTTCGACCCACATACCCTCCCTCACTATATCCTCGCAAGTATGAGATTTCCTCCTACCTTGTGGCCTCCTTTGACCCCTCCTGCTGCGAGGTCACAGTAATGAGGACAGCCGATGGGATGAGGGTAGAGGAGGGCACTAATAAGGGTGGGTGGAAGAGGAGGAAGAGGGGTGGGAGGGGAGAATGACACTAGCAGGTCATGTGCTCTCTTGGCCGTCATTCAGTGACGTAACAACTCGGCCCCCTCCAAGCCCCTTCCCTTTCCTCCTCCCCCCCCCCCTTTCCATGCCCATAAGGCCACACCAAGACACCCTCCACCCTGACACTACAACGGTTCACAAGATACATCTGCTTCCCGTCGCTAGAGATTACAGACTTCCTCTAGTTACGGTACAGTCACGAGAGTAATTTCACCGCCATATTTGTTCGTCGCGTTAAGTGCAGTATTGACTCGATTAAGAGGTCATATAAGGGGTTCAAACGTGTCACGGTGCAGTTATGAAGGCTAATGTGTTCGTTACAAGAGATGCTATTAGTGTGAGTATCTACAAAAATTACAACTGTTATGCCGACATAAGTACATGCAAAATATAATTCACCAACCTAGGTGGATTTATTTACATTGTTTAGGCTAGGTCGGGTTAGGTTAGGTTAGGGACTTACCTTAAAGATTCCTAGTTTAGCAAGACACATTAGTTATTTTATGTTTCCAAAGTAGGCGCCCTAGTACGGTAACTTCTCCTGTAATACATAACACTGTATAATGCCACACCTGACCAGATGATCTCACAACAGCTCCCCAACAGAAAAGATGAACTTAACATACGTGACTTTGAGAATGTGGGGGACAGGCCAACAATCTTTATCTCAAGGTCCATCAGTATCTTATCTCTCTCACTCACTCTCTGTATATAATTAAATCATAGGATGTTTAGTTACCAGGGCGTACGTTAAGTTTTGTTGCACTCCAAAGTTATCATGTTGTGTTCAGTCACATACGGATTAATGGATGTTCGTGACAGCCCATTGTTTGTAACGATTATATTGGTTAAATGAAATCATTAACATCATTTCGTTTATTATTATTATTATTATTATTATTATTATTGTTATTACGTAGGTTCGCTCGAGATCTTCCAAACACTGAATCTAATGTCCTCAGGATAGCTTTCTTCTCCCTCACCACCAACACACGATGGTGGTAGGTTAGTCTCACGATGGTGGTAGGTAAGTGTCACGATGGTGGTAGGTGAGTGTCACGATGGTGGTAGGTAAGTGTCACGATGGTGGTAGGTGAGTGTCACGATGGTGGTAGGTGAGTGTCACGATGGTGGTAGGTGAGTGTCACGATGGTGGTAGGTGAGTGTCACGATGGTGGTAGGTGAGTGTCACGATGGTGGTAGGTGAGTGTCACGATGGTGGTAGGTGAGTGTGACGGTGGTGGTAGGTGGGTGTGACGGTGGTGGTAGGTGGGTGTGACGGTGGTGGTAGGTAAGTGTCACGATGATGGTAGGTGAGTGTCACGATAGTGGTAGGTGGGTGTGACGGTGGTGGTAGGTGAGTGTCACGATAGTGGTAGGTGGGTGTGACGGTGGTGGTAGGTGAGTGTGACGGTGGTGGTAGGTAAGTAACGGTACAGAGGTGATAGAACATAATGGTGCCGCAGTAGTGCCGCAGTGCCACCAAGTTTATGGACAAGTGTAGTAGGTTTCAATGACTTCACTTCTTCCCGCTTTAAAGACCCCCCCCCCCACCAAGACATCATGTTAGAGTGCGATATTGGAAACACTCTCTCTCTCTCTCTCTCTCTCTCTCTCTCTCTCTCTCTCACACACACACACGCCACACCATAATAATTAAGTGCCATGAGGTGGAGAGGGGAGAGGAGGGAAAATAACCTCACATTTCTCGAAATATCAGATAAGAGAGCGAGGTGTGTTAATTTTGGACCGAGGGGAAGTACTTGCTCGAGTATTTTCGTGTACAGTTGGTTGAGGGGAGGGAGAGGGGGGGCCTAGAGCCATCAGTTATACCCCTCCCCCCCTTCCTTCACCACCACTCCCTCCACCATACACAAATACATTTTGGTGCCAGTTCTATCTCGTCTCATCCTTACCTGGATGTTTATGGTCCCCAATACTCCCCATCAGTTTATAAGAGTGTGGCTATGGTTAAAAGGGATTCCCATGACTAAATATATATCGCTATGTACTTGTATCGTACCCCATTAACAGTTAAATTTGTTCATTTATTATAGGAAGACTTGACGAGGAAGATTATTAATTGGTCATTGTTTTGTTTTTACTTTCTTTCTTTACGATCTTTCTCTTTGTGCCTTTAGATGGTCAGGAGTGTTGTAGGTAGAGGGAATGATGAGGTGGGTGGGTGGGTGTGTGAAACGGGCACACGGCACCACCCTTCTCCCCCCACCCCGTCCACCCTACCCTCCCCCCACACCAGTGGTATGTATTACACTCGAGATAACAACCATGACAGGCGGTGCGGGCTTGTGGCAGGTAATTCTGGCGAGGGGCGTGGGCATGACTCAGGGGAGGGGGGCAGGGGGGCGGGCCTTAGCTGTGGTGCCTAGCCTTATTTAGTGGGGTGACTAAGGGCAGGAGAGGGCCTCGCGGGCCACATTAGGAGCGCCCCCGGGCTATATCCGACTACCCGACACTATTTCCACCCCGCGGGCCGCCACTGGCAGGCGTCCCTAGTATGCTGGGATTCCCATCGCCCCCCCCCCCCCCACACGCCTTTCCCTTCCCAACCAACACTACCCCAAGCCTTCCTCACCCTATACCCTCCCCCCCACTACTACTACCCCAGGCCTTCCTCACCCTATACCCTCCCCCCCTACCACTACTACTACTACCCCAGGCCTTCCTCACCCTATACCCTCCCCCCCACCACTACTACTACTACCCCAGGCCTTCCTCACCCTATACCCTCCCCCCCCACCACTACTACTACTACCCCAGGCCTTCCTCACCCTATACCCTCCCCCCCCACCACTACTACTACTACCCCAGGCCTTCCTCACCCTATACCCTCCCCGACCACCACTACTACTACTACTACTATTCTTACTATTAATACTACTATTAATACTGCGATTACTACTACTATCACTGCTACTACCTGACCTTCTTCACCCCACACCGTCCCCTCCTCACAAATACCTCGGACTGTATAACCTCTCCCCTACATAGTACTTCCCGACCAATTAAAAGTCATTATTCCCTACACATGAACACACACCTCCCCTCCCTCACCTCACCCCCTCCTCTATGCCTACATGATCTCTCTCACACCCACGACCCATCAACAGTCTATCGTGTGCACACACACACACACACACACGCACACACACACACATGCGGGCGCGGTTCACATTACTGCACACCCCTAAATCTTCCAGTGTCCAAAGCTATTTGGGAGAATGGGGGGGGGGGGGGGTGATTTCCAGGTGTGGAAATGAGATGGTGAGGACATGAGGAGGACAACATCTTCCTCCCTGGAGGAGGACAACATCTTCCTCCCTGGAGGAGGACAACATCTTCCTCCCTGGAGGAGGACAACATCTTCCTCCCTGGAGGAGGACAACATCTTCCTCCCAGGAGGAGGACAACATCTTCCTCCCTGGAGGAGGACAACATCTTCCTCCCTGGAGGAGGACAACATCTTCCTCCCTGGAGGTGGACAACATCTTCCTCCCTGGAGGAGGACAACATCTTCCTCCCAGGAGGAGGACAACATCTTCCTCCCTGGAGGTGGACAACATCTTCCTCCCTGGAGGAGGACAACATATTCCTCCCAGGAGGACAATGAAGAATAATAAAAAAACATACCTCAGGAAAACATGATACGAGGAGATAACGGCTACGGGGAAACCCTGCGACAAGTGCCTCAGTGTAGAGATAAGGAGAGAGAGAGAGAGAGAGAGAGAGAGAGAGAGAGAGAGAGAGAGAGAGATTATATTGTGTAGGTAGAGAATGGATTAGAGGGCTTTTAGGGGAAGGGGGCAGAAGGGAGGGTTATTTCAGGTGGGGGAGGAGGGCGAGCACTAGGAGCCACTGGAAGAAGTCTTAAGTGGGAGATATCTCAAGGGGGAGAGGTCTTCAAGGATGACATTAAGTGGCAAGTCTTCCGGGCTTTTCTCTGAGTTAAGTCAGTTTCTGTATAGTTATAATATTATTATTATTATTATTACATGGTTATCGTATTGCTCTCTCGTGTATTTTGACTTTAATTAATAGGTGAGGGGATAGGAGTGGGGAAAGGGGTAGTTGATGGGGTGGGGAGGGGGTCGTCCAGTGATAACACCAAAACACCCTGGGGAAGTCCCTCACGGTGACGTAAGAGGGAGGCGGTGGTCTCGCAGGGTACAGATGTGTGCTCACTCGCTCGTGCCTTATAAACAGCGAACACTATTGCAGGCATTAAGGCGAACTTTCAAGAGTCTGGTACATCTCTTGGGGGTGAAGGGAAAAGCCAGGCCAGGCATTCCTAAGTGTAAAACCATTGCCTGACCCTTAGTTAAGTGGGGAGAGGAGTTAAACGAAGAAATGTTTGAGCACAAAGGGAGGATGTGTAATAAACTCCTTTAACAACCAGATGTACGATAACACAGAGGAAGGAGCCCGTGTAATAGCTATAATGACAAAATTTTCAGTTTAGTGATGTTATGGAAGCTCTGATTATCGAATTACAATAAAAATAACTACCTTTAAATGAGTAATGAGTTGGTTATAGTAACAGTAGCCTGGGTGGGATACGCTTTACCAGGTTAGCTTGACAACACACGTACTCCGCGTGCTAACACTGTTACGACAGTTTTGCGTGACTGTGCGACTGCTGGCTACCCCAACGACGCTTACGCAATACCTTCGCGTTATAATGGACGTCTGACATAGAGTGAAAATCTCTGAGAGGTACTCACCACGCACACACACACACACACAGAAGGAAGACGTGGGCGTGGTGATGGGCGTAGTATTACTGGGTAGTGACCTTTGTTTCTCGTTACCTAGCTGATGGGAAATACTGGCGAGGGAGATTATGCCCTTCCCACTGACGCTGACACATACACACAGTGGCACGTACACATATATACACACTGGAACGTTAACATGAACTGACAGTACACACACACACACACACACACACACACATTCTGGCACTTACATTCAGGGTCGAACACTGGTTTTGTGTGTGTGTGTGTGTGTGTGTGTAATGCCACTGGGAAAACACAAGATCTCTATGATAAACCCGAGGCCTTGATTACACGAGCACGAGGGTGTGGGTGTACGTGAGTGTGGGTACGTGTACGTGGGTGTTGTAGTGACAGGAACAGACTGGTAGATACAGAAATAAATTAGTAGACAGGTAGATGTAGAACTTGACGGATGACATGGAAATAGACTGGAGGACTGGCATACAGTTAGTAGACTGGTAGAACACAAGTAGAAATGTAGTCTGGGAGGACAGGGGGATAAGGGAAAGGGGTGGAAAGGCCAGGGGAGAGACAGAGGGAAGGGAAAAGGGTGGGGGGACAAGGGAGGGGAAGGACAGGAAGATGGACAGAGGCATGGGGGGGGGGGGGAGGTACAGAGGTGAAAGGTGAAATCAGGTAAGCCAATCGTCAGTAATCAGGGGCAGCCGCGGGACTTCCCAGCCACCACTCTGTTTATCTAAACCTGGATGAACCTTGTCAGTATTACCCCCTCCCACCCCTTCCTCCTTGCCTCTACCTCCCTTCCCTTTGATTCCACATAACGGACACTCTCCCTCCCTTCCTTCCCTTTCTCCCACGATTCAACAAAACACACATGCAATTGATTTAAACAGGTCGTTTATGATTGGACTAGAGTGTGTGTGTGTGTGTGTGTGTGTGTGCACTTAAGAGGTCAGCGGCTCAGCTTATACGACTGATCTCAAGCATACTTTGCATATTCCTTCCTTAATTATATAATAGATTAATATAATTAATTCATCCCATACTAGTAAAATAATAAGCCGTTTCACTTTTAACATATCACTTTATTTGGTTATTTTCGTTTTTCTTCGTAAACAGAGATGGAATTTATAATGTGTATTCTACCGCGTCTGAGTGTGTCGCCTTGTCCATACAGTTTTCTTGGACTGAATTGTTGTGTGATTTGTACTATTCTGTTGTAACGCCCTGTTGTACCGTCGAGTTTTCCCGTTCCGCTGTACCGTTTAGTTGTAGTGTTCCATTTTGACGACCCTCCATCCGTCGTCCTGCAGTGCTAGACGACCTTCTGCGGCCTCCGTCTCTGTCTTAAAGCTGCCGTGTCCATACAGGCGAGTGAGTACAGCTGCACTAGAGCCATCGATCCACACACCACCTACCTACCATGTCTCCCACCAGCCAGCCTGTCTGTCTCTCTCCCACCAGCCTGTCTGTCTCTCTCCCACCAGCCTGTCTGTCTCTCTCCCACCAGCCAGCCTGTCTGTCTCTCTCCCACCAGCCTGTCTGTCTGTCTCTCTCCCACCAGCCTGTCTGTCTGTCTGTCTCTCTCCCACCAGCCTGTCTGTCTGTCTGTCTCTCTCCCACCAGCCTGTCTGTCTGTCTCTCTCCCACCAGCCTGTCTGTCTGTCTCTCTCCCACCAGCCTGTCTGTCTGTCTGTCTCTCTCCCACCAGCCTGTCTGTCTGTCTGTCTCTCTCCCACCAGCCTGTCTGTCTGTCTCTCTCCCACCAGCCTGTCTGTCTGTCTCTCTCCCACCAGCCTGTCTGTCTGTCTCTCTCCCACCAGCCTGTCTGTCTCTCTCCCACCAGCCTGTCTGTCTCTCTCCCACCAGCCTGTCTGTCTCTCTCCCACCAGCCTGTCTGAGTCTCTCCCACCAGCCTGTCTGTCTCTCTCCCACCAGCCTGTCTGTCTCTCTCCCACCAGCCTGTCTGTCTCTCTCCCACCAGCCTGTCTGTCTCTCTCCCACCAGCCTGTCTGTCTCTCTCCACAGCTGTCTGTCTCTCTCCCACCAGCCTGTCTGTCTCTCTCCCACCAGCCTGTCTGTCTCTCTCCCACCAGCCTGTCTGTCTCTCTCCCACCAGCCTGTCTGTCTCTCTCCCACCAGCCTGTCTGAGTCTCTCCCACCAGCCTGTCTGAGTCTCTCCCAGTGTTCCAGTAGTGGCTCGAGGAAGACTTGCTCACACCGTACCTACAAATCGAGACCTTGTCCAATGGAGAGTGTGTGTGTGTGTGTGGCCCTTCTTGACATGATGATGACAAAGGTGAGACGACCATCATCCCAACCGCCACCACCCGAGAATGATATCACTACGGGTGTCAACTCATTACGACAGGCTTGGTGACCTTACTGTCTTGACCACCCTGGAAAGCGTCATCAGATATAAGAAGTCAACAGAAGGTGGATACATACAGTATATATTATTTTACGGTTTGTGGTGAAATGTATTGATGGAATATATTCTAGTAAACATGTGGTGAAAAACATTTATTCTCGTCTACTTTCTCCAATAAATTTATCTCGTTTTCATAGTTTTAATATCTTAAGTTCATAGTCATGGAGGCCCACTGAACACTTGATCCCGACGACTCCAGTGAAAGATATTCATGGAAAATATAATCCTGTTTACTATATAGTGACATTAATTCCTGTGGTGCCACATGAGCCCCTGGGGGGGACCATAAGTACCTCTCTCCTGAACCCTGGGAGTTGGCCAGCAGGGACCATGAATACCTCTCTCCTGAACCCTGGGAGTGGCCAGCAGGGACCATGAGTACCTCTCTCCTGAACCCTGGGAGTGGCCAGCAGGGACCATGAGTACCTCTCTCCTGAACCCTGGGAGTGGCCAGCAGGGACCATGAGTACCTCTCCTGGACCCTGGTGGTGGCCGGCGGCAGGTCCTACGAGTACCTCTCCTGGACCCTGGTAGTGGCCGGCAGGTCCTACGAGTACCTCTCCTGGTGGTGGCCGGCAGGTCCTACGAGTACCTCTCCTGGACCCTGGTGGTGGCCGGCAGGTCCTACGAGTACATCTCCTGGACCCTGGTGGTGGCCGGCAGGTCCTACGAGTACCTCTCCTGGACCCTGGTGGTGGCCGGCAGGTCCTACGAGTACCTCTCCTGGACCCTGGTGGTGGCCGGCAGGTCCTACGAGTACCTCTCCTGGACCCTGGTGGTGGCCGGCAGGTCCTACGAGTACATCTCCTGGACCCTGGTGGTGGCCGGCAGGTCCTACGAGTACCTCTCCTGGACCCTGGTGGTGGCCGGCAGGTCCTACGAGTACATCTCCTGGACCCTGGCTGTGGCCGGAGGGGACAGTGGGTGCCGGGGTTGGCATCAGTAACAGCTGACTCGTGGTGATGGTAGGTTTGGCACCTCGTCCACGACCTAAAGCGGACGGATGGACGACCTCGCCTCCCCGGTCAACGTTGCCACGTTTTCGTACGCAGCGAGGTGGAGGAGCACCAAAAATGTAAATAAATCGTCGTTCATATACTTTCCAGTCACTAAAGCTCTTTGTAACCCGAGGGAAGATAAGAATTGTCCCAATTGTTACCCCGCCGTGGCCTGGTGTACCGGAACCCGGGATTACTCGTTCATGAGGGAGGTTTGGCGCCGTCACCGATGTTGTTTTAACGTCGGTCGTCTTGAAATTAGGATTGAAGGTCATTTCTCCCTGACTTTTTATTCTTTTCTCATTAATTTGGTTCTTAAAAGACATAACTGCTGGTAATATATATAGTTCAGGTACTATACATTATATCGTAAAAAGTTCATGTTGGTGGATACAAGTACAAAGATCAGGTACTTAAACAACAATTACAAAGGTTAGGTACAAATATATGTACAGGCAAGTAAAATTAAACGTACAGGATAAAATAGTTAAGTTCATCTTGAGGGGAGGAACTGCTTTCCTACCTGTTCCCCCTCATCCCCCACACCTTCCACTGTTCCCCTCACCTCCCACACCTTCCACTGTTCCCCTCACCTCCCACACCTTCCACTGTTCCCCTCACCCCCACACCTTCCACTGTTCCCCTCACCTCCCACACCTTCCACTGTTCCCCTCACCTCCCACACTCCACTGTCCCCACCCCACACCTTCCACTGTTCCCCTCACCCCCCCACACCTTCCACTGTTCCCCTCACCTCCCACACCTTCCACTGTTCCCCTCACCTCCCACACCTTCCACTGTTCCCCTCACCCCCACACCTTCCACTGTTCCCCTCACCCCCCACACCTTCCACTGTTCCCCTCACCCCCCACACCTCCACTGTTCCCCTCACCCACCACACCTTCCACTGTTCCCCTCACCCCCACACCTTCCACTATTCCCCTCACCCACCACACCTTCCACTGTTCCCCTCACCCCCACACCTTCCACTGTTCCCCTCACCCCCACACCTTCCCCTCACCCCCCACACCTTCCACTGTTCCCCTCACCCACCACACCTTCCACTGTTCCCCTCACCCCCCACACCTTCCACTGTTCCCCTCACCTCCCACACCTTCCACTGTTCCCCTCACCCCCTACACCTTCCACTGTTCCCCTCACTCTCATCACCACGTGTCATAACATACCGACAGTATCGTATGACACACACACACGAAATAATAATAATTTCTTTACGAGTATAAATACAGTACTGGGGCAGAGGTATGGGTAGTGCCTGTCAGCTGGCAGTCGTCCCGGGCAGTTGGCCAACAGGTGGCTCTGGCATGACCCTCAACCATGTGACCCTCCACCAGGGGGGTGCCAGCCAGCAAGGTAGGAACACTCCAGCCGGTGCAAGACATAACTTGGAAGCCTTGAAGAATATTTAACTTTTAGGCTTCAAACCCTATTATATAACCACGACTTAGAACCCAATTAAGACTTAACAACCCAGTTAATGCTAACTTAACCTAACCTAACCTAACCAAACCTTGTCTTGACTAACCTTTCCCAGTGATCTCTCTCTCAGGTGTAGCCCCCATGTTACACCTGCATAACTCATGTATCCTTGACAACAGCTGCAGCACACACACACACACACACACACACACGTCACCTACAATCCTCCTGACCCACTTGAACAGGTTTATCCACGATCTTGACATTGGGTTAGTTAGACCATCATAATCACCTTGACCTGTGTACAACCAGACCGTGACCAGCTGCACCAGAAACAACCCCTCACCTCCAAGACAGACAGACACACACACACACACACACACGAATATAGACGGAGAAAACGAAAAATAATGAGTGAAGTTATGTAAACATATAATTAGAGAGAGAGAGAGAGAGAGAGAGAGAGAGAGAGAGAGAGAGAGAGAGAGAGAGAGAGACGATTCACTCGTTTATTCTAGCCAGTTTATTAAATAAGACGATCTTCACTTTCTCTTAAGTTATTTTTATCTTTATCAACCTATTAACATATTCATTCAAGGTAGATAATGGTTCTCTATCGCTCTGAGGTCGAGGATAGAGTACATAGGTTGGATGGGTCTCCGAGCGATAGGGGTTGAGTGTAAATGGGACTGCCCAGTATGAGCCAGCTGCAGTTTCCTCCATTCTTATGTTCTTAAGGCATAGTGGTGGTGGTGGGTACGAAGGTAGCAATGGTGACGACGATGGTAGTGGCGTGGGGATTCCCAGGACAGTCCATGAGTTACAGCACTGACTAGAATGCTCATGTAAACAACCTTGCACTAACCACCACCACCACAACTACTACTACTATTTCCACCACCACCATTACCATTACTTTAACCACCACCATTACCACTACTTTAACCACCACCATTACCACTACTTTAATCACCACTACTTCTATCACCATCAATTTACTGCTTCTACTACTACTTTATCACTATTACTAGTACAGTACTACTAACACTACCTAGTGTTACTACCACTACTGCTCCCTGTCCTACCATCTTCACGAAGAAGTCGAGGAGACAGAAGAGAGAAGAGAAGGAGGAGGTAGAGAATAAGAAGAGGAAGAAGGAAGAACTGTGACCATGAATACAGACAAAGTACTCAATGTCAAATAATACTATATGAACAGTTTCTCCAAGGTTGAGGAAAGTGCTATACAACGAGGAGGAGGAGGAAGGGGGGAGGAAAGTGCTATACAACGAGGAGGAGGAAGGGGGGAGAGGAGGAAGAAGAAGGAAGCTAGGAAAACAAGATGAAGAGGAGCTGGAGGAATATTTGGGAATAACAGATGATAAATGAGGAGATGACAGTACTAAAACTTTACCAATCCATCTATTCACACACTCATCCGCCAAACCCACTATCCCATCCATGCATCCACATCAACCCTCCCATCCACCACCAGAGAAGCGAGCGAGAGAGCCATCCAGGAAGAGGAGGAGGAGGAGGAGCCAGACGGGAAGTGAGAGTGAGGTGAGGATGTAGTGTGACCAGCTGACCAACACCTTCAGGAGGACACACACACACACACACACACACACACACACACACACACACACACACAAGCAGAAGAAAAAATGCAGCAATATTAGATGATGATAAGTCGAAGAACGAAAAAAAATCAAGAAGGGGAGGAAGAGAAGGACAAGGAAGAGGGGGAGAGAAAGAAAGAAAGAGGACAGAGTAGGTGGAAGGAAGAGGAGAGATAAGAGGACAGGGAAAGGGAGAGGAAAGAAGGGAGAGAGGGACGAAGGAAGGGGAAAAGGGCAGAGACAGACCCTAGCCAGCAAAACCACAAGAGGCCAGTGACGACGATTGCCACTACCTCATCGGCCTCCTGTAACCTCAAATGACCTCTCACTGACCTGCAACTCTATCATGGCCTCCTAACCTTGAAAAATTATACCTCTACTAATCCCGGGTTACGATACAGATTAGTAAACTCAAGTGGAGAGAAAGTGTCTCTTGAGATGATCCAAGGCTGTGGTGACAGTGGTGGCGGCGGTGGCTAGTTAGATCACACACCGGAAAACAACACTTACTTATGAGGAGGAACTGCCTAGTGATGATGATGGTGAAACAGTGATGATGATGATGGTGATGATTGATTGTGATGATGATGACGATGGTGATGATTGTGATGATGATGATTGATTGTGATGATGATGCTGGTGAAATAATGATTACGATGAAGTGATAGTGAAAGTAATGATGATGGAGAATAGTGGTGATGGTGAATAGTGATGATGAAATAGTGATGATGATAAAGACGGTGATGATGGTAACAATGGGAGGAAAAGAGGTAGTGTATAATTCCCTCCACCCATTCCCTCTTTCCTCCCACTGAGGAGTAGACGGTGTTTTGGGAGTTGGGGGCACTTTAAATAGACGCAGAAGGAAGTAGGAAGTATCTACGGTAGACGCAGAAGGAGGAAGAAGACATTATGATAGACGCAGGAGGAGGTACTCACCGTCGTAGTTAGCTAAGTCTGCAGCCAGGAGACCAGCGGTGTGTGCGGGGGCGTAGGAGAGCCTGGCATTGATGACCTCGGCGACAGTGACGGGTCGTGTGAGCTGCGTGGCCATAAGGATGTCGCCTTGGGCACAGGCCAGGTGGAGAGGAGTGTTGCCTCGCCTGTCCCGAGACACTGGCGACGCCCCGCACACTACCAGGTGACGCACTACTCCCGCATCCCCCGTCGCTACCGCCAAGTGCAACGCCGTCTGCAGATACAACAATACAACACATGTTATTACACCTTACATCACGTTATTATATTTTACATGACGTTACTAAGTGTAACATCATATTATTAAATGTTACAGCACTTTGTTACATGGTCCATCACGTTACTCCATGTTTTATCATGTTACATCATACAAACATATTACAGCGTGTGGTAACCCTGAAACATCTCAAATGAAGGTAACTTTTGTGGTGACAACGTAGCTTACGAAGTTACACTGTAGTTTGTGTTGTGACCGAGTTACTAGTGTTACAAAGGCTAAGTTGTTTAATTTGTCATCTTGAAGGGTAATTCAAGAGTATATCTAAGAGGTTATCACACAACTTGGGTGGTGGTAATGGTGGTTGGTGGAGGCAGTAATGGTGGGGGGTGGCGGGCAGGATGGCAAGGTCGGGGCCCCAACTGTTACCTCCACTCACAGTGGTATTGGCTGTGTTTTGCTGCTACTACTACTACTACCAGGTTCCAGCTGAAATAAGTGGGCTATACTCTGATGTGACCCTGTTTTCAACAATAATAATAAAAATAATAATAATGTTTTCAATAATAATAATAACAATAACCCGTGTACCCGTTACGAAACACAACATAGCATGGTCTGATCCTATTAGAACACACATCACGTCTCTCAACACCTAGGTGGTTACATCATGATGGTGCATCAGGTAGTGACTGGGAGACAGTTTATGTGTGGTGGGAGACAGTGTGTTCTAGATGGTGTGTGGGAGACAGTGTGTTCTAGAAGGTGTGTGGGAGACAGTGTGTTCTAGAAGGTGTGTGGGAGACAGTGTGTTCTAGATGGTGTGTGGGAGACAGTGTGTTCTAGATGGTGTGTGGGAGACAGTGTGTTCTAGATGGTGTGTGGGAGACAGTGTGTTCTAGATGGTGTGTGGGAGACAGTGTGTTCTAGATGGTGTGTGGGAGACAGTGTGTTCTAGATGGTGTGTGGGAGACAGTGTGTTCTAGATGGTGTGTGGGAGACAGTGTGTTCTAGATGGTGTGTGGGAGACAGTGTGTTCTAGATGGTGTGTGGGAGACAGTGTGTTCTAGATGGTGTGTGGGAGACAGTGTGTTCTAGATGGTGTGTGTGGGAGACAGTGTGTTCTAGATGGTGTGTGGGAGACAGTGTGTTCTAGATGGTGTGTGGGAGACAGTGTGTTCTAGATGGTGTGTGGGAGACAGTGTGTTCTAGATGGTGTGTGGGAGACAGTGTGTTCTAGATGGTGTGTGGGAGACAGTGTGTTCTAGATGGTGTGTGTGGGAGACAGTGTGTTCTAGATGGTGTGTGTGGGAGACAGTGTGTTCTAGATGGTGTGTGTGGGAGACAGTGTGTTCTAGATGGTGTGTGGGAGACAGTGTGTTCTAGATGGTGTGTGGGAGACAGTGTGTTCTAGATGGTGTGTGGGAGACAGTGTGTTCTAGATGGTGTGTGGGAGACAGGTGGTTGGATCAAACAAGGAGGGGAAGAGAGAAGGGGGGGGGGGTGTTAATGGGGGCCACCAGCACTAGAAGGGAGGGAACGAGGGAGTGAAATTCTCCCCTCCCTCACCCCTTTCTGCTCCCTGGCCTAAACAACTCCTTCCCGCCTCCTTTTCCTTAATCCTTCTCCTCCTTTCCTCCTCATCCTTCCATCTATTCCTTCTCTCTATCTCTATCAACCTTCTTCCCTTCCATTCCTTCATTATTTTCTCTTGTTTGTCATCAAATATTTCCTATATTGCAACATCCGCCGTCTTACACCCAGAGAGAGAGAGAGAGAGAGAGAGAGAGAGAGAGAGAGAGAGAGAGAGAGAGAGAGAGAGAGAGAGAGAGATGGCTTAACACACACATCCTGAGACACACAAGAAAGAAAAAGTTGTACACAAGGAGAGAGTCTTGTGGGAAAGTCCATATTAATACAACCTCCCCCCCTCACCACCACCAAGTACACTACTACAACACTACAACTCAAACCACCACCAAAACCATTAATACAAATACTCTACCACTACTACATCGCCACTACCACCACTAATGCTACTGCTCCACCACTACCATTACCACTCCACCACTACCACTCTTCCATCTCTACTTGCCTCAATCGGACGAAAGGAGACGATGGAAAGGGTGGAGGGGGGGAGAGGGAGAATAAATTCACCTTCAAACTTGGTGGGATCGATAAAGCTCATCACCAAGTAAGACGCACATTATGTCAAGGGCGGGCAGAAGAACGGAATGTACTCTCGTTAAGGGGAGGAATTTGCACTACTTTCGGATGGAATTCGCACCCCTCCCCCAAACAGACTTTCGCACAGTGGAAAAGAATATAGATCGGGGTGTGTACGGAGCAGTGAGAGGCCCAAGTAGTAAAGAGGAGTAAGAGGAGTGACTGAAGAAGGACGGACAACAGTGAATACTTTTGAAAAGCGACACTAAACCACTGCTGGTGTCATACCCAACACTGGCGATGAAACCAAACACAAGGATGGCAGTAGATTTAGGTACAGGAAAGAGGCAGTGTAATACAGTGAGTTGATGTATGTTACAGTGCGGGGCAGAGGCAGTGTAATACAGTGAGTTGA
This sequence comes from Homarus gammarus, assembly GCA_958450375.1. Classification (NCBI taxonomy): domain Eukaryota; kingdom Metazoa; phylum Arthropoda; class Malacostraca; order Decapoda; family Nephropidae; genus Homarus; species Homarus gammarus. The sequence continues at coordinate 855,034 of CAUDMG010001588.1, read as the reverse complement.
TATATGTTACAGTACGGGGCAGAGGTAGTGTATTATAGTGAGTTGATAACTGCATGTTACAGTATGGGACAAAAGCTGTGTAATACACTGAGTTGAGATACGTTACAGTACAAAGTCCATGAAGAGGCAGACGTGGTAGTGAGTATTGAGAGATGTTCTTTCTCAGACTAGAACCTGCCAACCACCCTCCCTCCTTCCCAGGTGGTGTTTGGGTGTATTGAGTATTGGTCGATAGCAAGGTGGTGTGTGTGTGGTTATCCAGGTGGTATGTGATTGTCTCGGTGGTTATATGGTTGTCTAGGTGATTATGTGGTTGTCTAGGTGGTGTGTGGTTGGCCAGATGGTTATGTGTTGTCTTGGTAGTTATATGATTGTTTTGTGGTTATGTGGTTGACTAGGTGGTGTGTAGCTGGCCTGGTGGTCCAGGTGGTTAGTGGTGATGATTGGGGGGTCAGGTAGTTACTGGTGATGAGTGAGGGGGCCAGGTAGTTACTAGTAATGAGTGGGGGGCCAGCTGGGGACGCCTAGGATGGGCCACCCAGTAGAGGCCCTGACTGGAGTGGCCGCAGCCGCTGGGGTCGCTCACTAGGTGGAAACAAGGAAGGACGCCCCCCGGTCACGTGACTCAGCGTCAGTGTCGCGTACCGCCGCTGTTGTCACTTCCACCACGAGGCCCTACTACTGATAGGTGCTGCTGCTATGGCCTAGGGCTCGGTTCTGGGCGATGTTGCTCGGTTCTGGTCGTTGTGGCTAAGGCTGGACAATGTTGCTAGGTGATAAACAGGGTGCTGGTGCTAGGTGATATGCCGGGTGTTGCTCTTAGGTGCAAGGGCACTATGGGTGATACTATTAGGTTTTGCATACTACTGCTAGATATTCCTGCTAGGTGACAGGGCTGGGTGCTAGAGTGGTGGACCAACAGCGCGTACAGTTAACACGGACAAGGAGAAACGACGCGTACAGACGACACGGCGGAAGAGCTGACTGCACCTTCTTAGCTTTCCGCCCTTCTGCCTACTACAAGGTCGCTTGCAGCACTTACAGCAACCAGGGAGTGTCCACCATCACCCCCAGCACCACTATCACCCCCAGCACCACTATCGCCACCATCACCACCTCCGCCGCCACTACCACCAACACCACCACCAACTACGCGGCAAAATGTTCGGTTATCTGTACTTCTAAACTTTATGGGTGGCGGTGGCTGGTACTCAATGGGGTAAGAGGGGACAGTTACCTTGTATCATGATGGGGGCATTCCACGCTTCTAGGGTATCTGAAGTATGGTATGGGAGTATGGTAATGTGGTATGGAAGTATGGTAGCGTGGTATGGGAGTGTGAGAGCGTGGTATAGGAGTGTGAGGGTGTGGTATAGGAGTGTGAGAGCGTGGTATAGGAGTGTGAGGGCGTGGTATAGGAGTGTGAGGGCGTGGTATAGGAGTGTGAGAGCGTGGTATAGGAGTGTGAGGGCGTGGTATAGGAGTGTGAGAGCGTGGTATAGGAGTGTGAGAGCGTGGTATAGGAGTGTGAGAGCGTGGTCCAGGAGTGTGAGAGCATGGTATGGGAGTATGGCAACTCGTGACCTTCACTCCCTGGGGTGGTGGTGGTGGTTATTGTGGTGATAGTGGTAAGTGGATTGTGGTAGCGGTTGTGGTAGTGGATAGTGGTGATGAACACTGGATAGAGAAACTCCTAGCATAATTTCAGGCTAAATCAAAGAAGAGTCAAGAGTAAATGCTTCAACTTCAGTCAGCCAGGTAGCAGCTTTCTCACATCATCAGTTACGAGGAATATTCATCGTGCGAACATTATCAGTGAGTGTGGACGCGGGCTAGACGCAGGTGGTAGTGTGGCCCCTAGCAGGTGTCAGCTCGAATTAATGAGTTTAACGGATCTGTTGCTCTCACACTGTTATCGTTTTTGCTGTTGCATTATCAGGAACACGTGAGCGAGGCGTGAGCGAGGCGTGACAGACAGAGAGAGAGAGAGAGAGAGAGAGAGAGAGAGAGAGAGAGAGAGAGAGAGAGAGAGAGAGAGAGAGAGAGACTTATGTCTCTTGATAACACGACTGTTGTCTGGGAGGTGCCGTCTGCCCCCCCCCCTCTTTTACTTCCCCTTCCTCCCCATGGCTAAACAAAGGCCACATTACAAAGGTACTCAAACTATCCAACCAGGAGCGAACTCGTAACAATAGTTTTACATTAGACAAATTTAGATTTAGGCGCTAGATAGGTAAACAATGGTTTGGAAATAGAGTAGTGGATGAGTGGAACAAGCTACCAAACATCATCAATAACTGGAACACGCTGGATCGCTTCAAACATAGGTTGGATGGATATATATGAGCGATAAGGATTGGGTGTAAATAGGACTACCCAGTATAAGCCCGCTGCAGTGTCCTCCATTCTTATGTACAGTATTCTCCTTTCCCTTGCACACACTATTTTTTCCTTTTACATTTTTCAAACTCCCTTTTCTTTTGACTTCCTTGATTATTCCGAATTACTACTTTCTCTTTTATCCCTCCTTCCCCCTCTCCCCCCTTCCTTCCTTCCTCTCTCTCTCTCTCTCTCTCTCTCTCTCTCTCTCTCTCTCTCTCTCTCAGTAGCAACCACCACTACCAGGATAGTGGCGTAGGTGGTGATGGTAGTAGCAGTAGTAGCGATAGTGATAATGGTGTAGGTAGTGAGAGTGGTGGTGATAATGGTGGTGGTAGTGTTATTGGTTGTGATAGTGGTAGTGATAGAGGTGGTGGTTGTGATAGTGGTGGTGGTAGTGATAGAGGTGGTGGTTGTGATAGTGGAAGTGATAAAGATGGTGGTTGTGATCGTGGTGGTGGTGGTAGTGATCGTGGTGGTGGTGGTAGTGATCGTGGTGGTGGTGGTAGTGATCGTGGTGGTGGTGGTAGTGATCGTGGTGGTGGTGGCGGTAGTGATCGTGGTGGTGGTTGTGATAGTGGTGGTGGTTGTGATAGTGGTGGTGGTTGTGATAGTGGTGGTGGTAGTGATCGTGGTGGTGGTGGTGATCGTGGTGGTGATCTCAAAGCAAGACCCGGTTCCTTCGTGGAGTTATCTGACGCTAAAGGGAGCGGCCAATAACATGCACTTTACCAGTACTCGTTTCATCCTATACTTACAACTTTTTTATCAGGAGAGAGAGTGAGTTTGCCCCCATAGATTCCTCCTATGTAGTCACCCATGCTGTCAGTTTGTTTGTCTGTCAGTTAATACCTTCAAATATTAATGTATCTAACTATCAAAGAACACAATTTTATATTCCCCTTTCCATTTGTCTGTCCACTCAGAGTGGTCCTAGTTTCCGGACTAATATGAGACTGAGAGGGATGTTTCCTGACTAGGCTAGCTATTTTTGTCTCTCACATCAGTCATACATTTTCATTCACTTTCCGTCCATCAAGACAACATTATAATACTTATAATATAACATCAACTTATTTACTTTCTTACTTACTGAAGTTAATGATTGATATTAAGTCCATTTTTCAAGGAAAATCGGTAGTACATATACGCTTCACTCACACGTCTGCTTTTACGTGTTTATTAATGCAATAGTGATTTTCTTTTTATATCATGACTCGATCAACCATTATTAAGGCATAAAAACATTAATTAAGAAAAAAAAACAGCTTGCATTAATTTCGTATATAGGTCCAGTCGTCTAAAAACTAAAACACTGGAACATTGCTGACAACTTCTGAGGTGTTCGAAAATGTTGCTCCGCCTCGGAAAATGACAACTGGATTTTTTTTTACTTTTTACAGTAAGAAACTAAAGGTCTGTCACTTCTGGGTGATTGGGGTGAGGGGCAGGTGGACCTACTTAGACGTCAGGAAGGGGAGGTACTTAAATGTGAAGGTGGAAGGATGGAGAGGGGGGGGGGGGGGGAGTCTTGAGATGTTGGGAGGAGGCGGAAGTCTGGATGTGAAGAATCGCAAGAGGAGTGGGACAGCGAGGACAACAGACTCCCCGTGCGGTGGTAATGCTGCTAAAAATAGTGACGAGGATGACGAAGGTGAAGTAGGTGATAATGGTAGAGGATGAGAGGGAGAAGATGATATAGGCGAAAATAATGATGATTACAGGAGTAAATGATGCTGAAGGGGTGGAGATGAGATTATTGATGGCGTTGCAGGAGGAAGAGAGTCGACAAGCGTGTGGAGATGGAAGGTTTACGAACGTGAGGCGAAGAAAGGAAGGGGCGAGGGAGGAGAAAAGAAGAGGTAAGGGGAGAGGAGGGGGTGGGGGTCATGAATGAGGAGCGGGGTGGGTGGCAGAACAGGTTCTTGGAGGGTGTGTGGGAGGAATGAATGGTGGGTGCGGCCACCTCTCTTTCTCTCTTATGATTACTCTCTCCTCTTATTTTAATGCATTTTTTTAAATATTTTTATATACACTTGTAAGCGTTATTTTTCGGGTTTAACTTCATAGATTCCGGTACTTAAAATAAGCACCATAAACAACTACTATTAAGTATAAATATTGTGAAATTTTATTGGAAATATTAGGAAGATATGTCGGATGTCGTTAAGGCCGGTATATTATTTTGTTAACGCACTTTTGTTTAATTTCATATATTTTTAATACGTAAACTTTGAGCCATTGTAGTGCGGTGAAATATGCTACCGTCTTCCTTCTTCCCTGCGTCACACACACAGACACAGGTCCGGTTCTCAGTTTCTGTTTGCTTAGAGGGTCGTGTATATTGTACGTTGTGCACAATGACAGCGACCTCCTCATGCATAAGACCGATTTCATCATAGTTGGCACGAACTGTGAGCTACATCGAGCGACACAGAATACAAGTTAAATTGTGATATGGCCTGTGCCAGGTGTCCGATATGATTAGGTTACGTTAGGTTTGGTTGATGTTAAAAATGCCTGTCCCTCGTGTCATACATACCCTGCCGGAGTGGTTGGCCAGGTCGAGGAAGGCCTGGTGGGGGAGGAGCCGCGTGATGTGGTACACCACCTCGATGAAGCCTTGCATTACCGCCACGTGCAGCTGACTGTAACGAAACAAAACAAAAATGTCAGTATATGTTTCTGAAGGGGAGCAGTGATTCATTGTTTTATGGTGTGCTAACTGTTTGCTGCTGTACTGTAAGGAGACCATCACCGCCACGTACACCTGTGAGGAAGGTGAGGGAAGAGAATACTGCAGAGGAAGGCGGTACAAAGACTTCAGAAATAACAAGAATGACAACGTTAAAATGACGTACGGTGGTAATGATATAAATTATAGAGTTCCGTTGATGTAAACTGGGTGTTGTTATTATCATTATTGTAAGTCTTGTATGTAACGCCATATCAACAAACACATTGATTTTCCATTTTGTTTTTACTGGAATCATGGAGGAAACCCACCTTCCAGGAAGCGCCTTACGCTCTCGCATGGCCGCTGTTGCCACGTTTACCCCCTGGAGGTCCACCAAACATCACACATTCCACCAGACTAAACAAAAGGAGGGTAGTGGGTGAAAATTATCCCCTTCATGACAGAAACAACACACTGGCACACACAGCACATACATACACCTTGATCCACACGACATATACCTACAGTACACCCACACACACCCACAAACATACTCTACTCATGCAGTTGCGAATAAATTACCTTCTACAGTAGGTATAGAACTAAACAAAGAATATATTTTAAATGCTCTGTAACATTCAGTGCCATAATATCCTGACCACGGGGGTTAGCTATACTGACCCTTTGTGAACTCTACTCTGTAATCCTATTGCGCTACCGCTCACAGGATAGAGTATGGGGGTGCACAATAAACTAGCCGCTATACGTGGCAAAATTAAATTACATACATGCATACATACATACTGTACACCCACACACGCTACATACACCTACACTCACACAGTTGTCAAACACTGGCCAGGGTTTACATTCTCAAAGCGTCGTACCTTAATTGCTCTCCACCTTATTGGGGTTATATATGACAACACAGCCATGTACGGTGTTAGTCTCAGTTCAGTTTCCACACAAGGTTTAGCTGTTTTTTTGCCGTAATATTAAGCGAGCCAGCTGGATGCATCTTGCATCTCACATTTCCAGTTGACGGAAAATTTTATCCTATGAAACTAAAAATTACCCCTGAACCATGACATAAGTGTGTAGGTCAGATACTGTTCTCGTGTTGCCAGTAAGGGGAAAATTATCCTATAATCTTCCAAAGTTAACCGGGCCAGTGAAACACAGAGCCAGTATTATCGTAAGACCTTTGGCAATATGATCTCTGGCCGTCTTTACCACAAAAAGATATATTTTTTTCCCTATCTCTCCTGAAACGGAAAAAAAAATACGGCAGGAATCTTTGCGAGACCCTCCTCGTGGGCGTCACATTGTTGGGTGCGCATCCGGGAGTGAGGCAGCCCCTTGGCGGCCAGGTAAACAAGGCCACGTGATCAAGGTCACTACACCTCATCCTCACCCCCGGGGGACACCTCGTTCTCGAACTACTCCAACACCACCCACCTCACATCCACCCTTATACCCCGACACCACCCACCCAACCACCCTAAGTGTTCAGTGTTAAACAGTGCCGTAACTATACCCACCAACTAGCCACGGTGAGCTGATGTTATTACAGCATTACTGACGATAATTCGCAATTGTTCGTATGTTTCCCCCTAGCTTTTGACAGCATCACCACTACCATCACCACTCTTACCGCCACCATCACCACCACTATTACAACTACCAACACCACTATTACCACCACCACAACACCACTATTACCACCACCACAACACCATCGAACGTTAAACTAATGCTTCACGCCAGTCCCCTTCTAAGCTGAGGCTGGAGAAGCGACGTTTATACCACCAGCACCCCACACGGAGGTTCCCCGTGTCCAAGCCAGCTACTGCATGTAACTGAACCATGTACAACAATAGGTTATATATTTACCAGGCGTTGACTTAAGACACCCACCCCCACCCCATTACTGCCTCACTTCTTCCCAACTGTTTGTTTCCTGGCGACCAGCGACACTGATTTAAAGGTCTTTTGAATGAACTCGGTTCAACTCTCCCCCAAGTCTACTCGACCATAAAACATCCATCAGTCAGATCAGGGAAGGTATGTACTGGGTTAACTAAAGGGATATGAAAAATTGTTTGGGGTCGTAAATGTAGAAGAGTAAGCTTAAAGGGACGAGGTGGGGTGAGAAGGAGAGGGAAGAGGAGTAGGAGGTGGTGTTAGCGAGTGAGTGTGTCTGGGCCAAGGTTGAGTTGGGGTCAACAATAAAGGTAGGCGTCTCCTGTCGGGTGTTTGGTGATGACCACCACAAACGATTTTTTTTTTTTTTACACTTTAACCCCCTCAAAAAATATGAATGGGAAGTGGTTTAAGTGCTGGAGAACAGCTTCCTGCTTTAAAAAAAAAAAAAAAAAATGAATGAAACTCCAACTTAAATACAGGAAGACACACAGCGCTTTCGCTCGATCGAAAATGCAAGTTATCAAGACTCACTGTAATATATAATTTCTGTTTTTTGTTCATACATGAAAACTGAATGAGACGCTGACGCTAACGATGCAGCCACTTCTTGCTTGTACTATACCAAGAATATTTTACATTCTCGGTTGTCTTCAAAACCATGAATGGACGTCATTTAATGGATTATGTAAGGGTTGAAAGATGGTCAGATATTGGTTTTTGTAGCCTGTGTGTGTGTGGACAGATGAAGCCTCAACAAGTGGATTATGGTACTTACGAAAATTTTGAATGCTTAAAATGACCCATTAATTATTTTATCACAAAAAAATATGAAATTAAATTTGGCATGACCTCCTAACATTCCTTTTAGGGGTCTGACTCAATATATAATTCGTCTAACACGACTTGATGATAACACGTGATGCTGAGGTGCAAACATCTCTCTTTCTGCGTCTGTGAGGTGGTTGCATACACGTTCCTCTCTACGACGTGAATCAGAAGTTAGTCACCAGCTCCTCCTCCCTCAGAAGGCCCCAAGAGTAAAGCTTGTCGTGTGAAGATATGGTTGGGAGCCAACCTAGTGTGGTGGAACCGAGGTGGGTTGGGGAGGAGCCGGATCTGGGCAGGTCGTCAGGCAAGGTCAGTCAGTCACGAGGTGGTCACCATCCCCCACCCCTCCTGCCCATACTCAGCTATCACAACCCCTTCCGACCCACCTCTTATTCTTTCCCTCTGTATGTCCTCCCCCACCCCTGTGTCTCCCCCCCCCCCTGGTGTGATCCCTCCTTTTGTGTGTGTGTGTGTTGCCTACCGTGACACCCTCCTTCGTGTAGGTACCGTGCTTCCCTTATGACTCCCTCCTTCGTGCAGGTCGTCAGCGAGGTCTTCTTGTCCCGTTTGGTTGTCTGTACAGTGCATCTCTGTGGTTCCATCCCTTTCCTTGTGTATCTCTGGGTATGGTAACTCCTCATTATGGCACCACCAACAGTATGGCACCTCCTCATTATGTCACCACCAACAGTATGGCACCTCCTCATTATGGCACCACCAACAGTATGGCACCTCCTCATTATGGCACCACCAACAGTATGGCACCTCCTCATTATGTCACCACCAACAGTATGGCACCACCAACAGTATGGCACCACCAACAGTATGGCACCTCCTCAGTATGGCACCACCAACAGTATGGCACCTCCTCAGTATGGCACCACCAACAGTATGGCACCACCAACAGTATGGCACCACCAACAGTATGGCACCTCCTTAGTATGGCACCTCCTCATTATGTCACCACCAACAGTATGGCACCTCCTCAGTATGGCACCACCAACAGTATGGCACCTCCTCAGTATGGCACCACCAACAGTATGGCACCTCCTCAGTATGGCACCACCAACAGTATGGCACCTCCTCAGTATGGCACCACCAACAGTATGGCACCACCAACAGTATGGCACCTCCTCAGTATGGCACCACCAACATGACACCTTCCCCCAGAACGAGTGATAGTAGTCATCCGCCCTCCCACACACACGAAGACGCCCACCCAAAAGATTTACACAACAATAAAAGAAAGCTACAACAATTCCATTCTGCCATTGACGTAATCATACCCAAAAACTAGTGAAGATGATGATGGCTTTGTAATGAAAATTTAATAGCTCCACAATTACTAGGTACATTTACAGGCTACGAAAGAAGTAGATTACGGTAACATCGGGTACTGTACTATATATTTATTACAGGTTAAAGGAGGCACTTGGTACACCTACTGTATCATAGTTACTGTATTATTTCGAACTGTGATGTATACGATCATTTCACTGCATTTATTTTATTCTAGTTATTTTTGTGTATACGTGCATTTTTGTGGACTTTTTGTATTCCAATGTCTTGAGTTGAATCTTAGTGCATTTTACTGTATTGTAAGTCATTGTATTTTCATGTATTGAAGTGTACCGTATATCACTGTACTGTATCACTGTATTGTTATGTATTTTATCTTTATCAAATGTACCGTAGTGGACTGTTCTATAATCACTCTATAAACTGCACTATACTGTGTGTGTGTGTGTGTGTGTGTGTGTGTGTGTGCGTGCGTGTGTGTGTGTGCGCGTGTGTGTGTGTGTGTGTGTGTTGGGGGAGGGGATAATTACCAAACATCCGCATCCAAGCTGTTTATCTCGTAATTTAACCTACACTACTCCGTGCTCAAACTGTCCGACTGTCTGTCTAACTACGTGCTTAGCTATCTTTCAGCATATCTATCTATCTACCTATCTATTATTTTGTCATATTTAATAATAATAATAATAATAATAATAATAATAATAAACTGATACAAACATCAGTACAAACGCAGTTACTCATTGGTGTAGCTATGTACTGTACCTGTACGCATACATATGAAAATGTGCGTACATGCATAAAGATATGCGTCTGATTGTTCGTTTTTTGAAGTGTGAGTTAAGAGTTCAGAATCTTTGCTCACTCTTGCATTCATTTTCCTTCTAACAAGAGAACGCTTCTAGTAATGGTCGAGTGATGAGTTCGTCAGACGAGCCTCTTCAGGAAAAGTTTTGATGGAATGTACATCCTTGATGTAATGTGTAGAAGAGGTGGTGACGGGTGTGTGACATGGGTGAGGGTGTGATGTGGGTGAGTGTGACATGGGTGAGTGTGTGACGTGGGTGAGGGTGTGATGTGGGTGAGTGTGACATGGGTGAGTGTGTGACATGGGTGAGGGTGTGATGTGGGTGAGTGTGACATGGGTGAGTGTGTGACGTGGGTGAGGGTGTGATGTGGGTGAGTGTGACATGGGTGAGTGTGTGACGTGGGTGAGGGTGTGATGTGGGTGAGTGTGACATGGGTGAGTGTGTGACGTGGGTGAGGGTGTGATGTGGGTGAGTGGGTGACGTGGGTGAGGGTGTGACGTGGGTGAGGGTGTGATGTGGGTGAGTGTGACATGGGTGAGTGGGTGACGTGGGTGAGGGTGTGACGTGGATGAGGGTGTGACGTCAGGCAAGCCACCATTAGGTTCAGGTCTCTCCCCACGGAAGTGTGTGTGTGTGTGTGTAGAGGGGGCGTCGTCGTGTAGTGTTACCAGTCCCGTGCTTTACCCAGGTGGTAGGGCGTGTCCTGATGTAGGTTCACTTTAATGTAGGGGAGGTGATGTTGTAAAGGGGGGGGGGGGGTAGCGTGGGAGTTTGTGGACGTGTTGGAGGAGGGGGAAGTATATAGTAGCGGTAGAGCATCAAAATCCCGTTAATTTGGAGACTTTAGAACTAAAATGACGTTAAAACGGATCTTAAAGTGAGACAGAACAGTAATATAGGAAGTTGTTTAAGAGAATGTGTATAAATAAGCACTGGTGACACGGAGGAATCACCCGATGGTTGGCGGATGTGTATAAGCAAACACTGGGAGGTAGAGATACAAACAGGTGACAAGAGGAAGTAACAAGCTGTTAGATAAGGCAGCTTAGGCTAGTCTAGCAAGGTAGTGGCAGCGTGGAGTGAGACAGTCCCTTCCCTCCCCCACCTTTTATCTTCCTCTCCCACCTTCTATCTATATTCTTCCCCATCTCCTCTCTTCCCATTTTTCCTCCTCCCCCGCCTCCTCTCTTTACACTTCTTCTCGTCCTCCCTCTTCTTGCTCCTCCTCCTAATCATCGTTGTATTCCTCCTCTTTCTTCTTCACGTTTCATCATCCTTTATTCCTTCATATGCCGCCTCCGCCTCCTCCTCCTCCTCCTCCTCGGCGGCTCCTGGTGGTTTTGGTCCCACACACAGCTGGGCCAGACTCAGGTAATCAATAATTACACGTGGAATTCCCTGGTGGTCCTGATACACACGTGACTTCACTCTCACACATAAGAACATAGGAAAATAAGGAGTCTGCAATAGGCCGATTGGCCTGTGCTTGGCAGCTCCTATCGAGAGTTACTACCACTCTCTATCATCCATGAATCTATCTAGCCTCTTTTTAAAACTTTCCAGCGTTCCAACACCTATTACAAAGTTGCTAAGCTTGTTCCACTCGTCCACCACCCTATTTGTGAACCAGTTCCTTCCTATCTCCCTCCTAAACCTAAACTTATCTAACTTAAATCCGTTGCTCCGAGTCCTATCCTGCTCGGATATTATAAGAACTTTATCTATATCTCCTTTATCGATTCCTTTACCCACTTAAATACTTCTATCATATCTCCCCGCAATCTTCGTCTTTCTAGGGAATGCAAGTTTAGTTTCCTTAGTCTATCTTGATATGGAAGGTTTCTAAGTCCCGGAATCATTTTCGCTATTCTTCGCTGCACCGACTCCAGTGAATTGATATCCATTCTATAATAGGGGCACCAGAACTGAACAGCATAATCGAGGTGCGGCCTGACTAGCGCAAGATATAGTTGCAATATGACCTCTGCACTCTTATTACTTACACTTCTAGATATAAAACCTAATACTCTGTTTGCTTTATTTCGAACATTAACACACTGTTTTCTAGGTCGTAGCTCCGGGCTTACCAGTACCCCTAAGTCTCTTTCACAAGTCGACTCCTCTTCCGCTCCAACGTGTCACATGATTCACTCTTATAATTGTCTTTATTCTGCATTACCTTCACTATAATTTAAAAATATATCCGCGGATCGCAAAGTGTACAATATATATAGCACAAACGGTGAAACACATTCTTCCCTGCACGTATAGCACACATAACAAAGGAGACCGAGCGAGGTAGAGCAACAGAATGAGTGCAGGGCAACAGAAGCAGTATACTGCAACAGGAGCCGGGTGTAGTATAGCAACAGGGGCCGGGCGCGGTTTAGCAACAGGAACACAGTGGTTGGTAACAAGACCAACCCACAAGATGATGCTGGCTGGTGGTGATGGGAGGGGAGGGTGGGAGCATGAGGGAGTAGGGAAGGGAAAGAGAGGGAGGGTGAGGTAAATGGAGGAGCATATTTGAGGAGGAGGAGACGAGAAAGAAGAAGAGGTAAGGGAGGGCGAGAAAGAGGAAGGAGAAGGAAAGGAGATGGGGAAAGGGATAGAGGGAAGGATGGGGGGGGGGGGGGGGCCGAGAGGATGGGAAGCTTGTGTTTCATCACTAATGTGTCATACACTTCACAACAGACTTTACGAGTACAGTCATGCGGTCGTGTGTGTGTGTGTGTGTGTGTGAGGGAGGGAGGGGTGATGTCATCGTCATACCTCTCCTGTATACCATCTGGTCTTTTACCTGTCGCTGTCTTCATAACCCCCCCCCCCCCCCCACTCTTCAAATACCCGTGCACTTCCTCCCTCCCTTTAAACACCAAAGCCCTCCATTTCTCCCTCTCTCCCTCCCTACCCATTACCCCCCCTGACCACTGGGGTAATCCAAGTGTTTCATCAGCCAGTTCAACAGTGTGATCACCGACACACACCCACCCCGGGTTTCACAAACACCCATACGACAAATATCCCTCGTGACTGATGACCTAACAACCTACCCAACTGGTTAACTTATATAAAACACACAAAACATAAGGTGATAATTAAGGAGATTCTACCTTAACGGGACTATCAATTACGAGACGAAATTAACACATGTCTTAGGAAAAGTCTTGTAATGTAGGTAATTTACTTAAAGGGTCATAGAGATATCACTTTTAAGTTTGATTTTGTCGCGTTAGCAAGTTAGGTGAGGTTAGAGTAGCTTACATCTGGATAGGTTTATGTTACGACTCGTTAGGTCAGATGAGGCAAAGGTGAGCATAATGACCTAACATCCCTAAGACGTCAATAATGATAATTTTACTGTATACATCACCCCCTGACATCCTATATCCCATCCTGACATCCCATAACCTTACCCTGGCATCCTACACCATCCTGACATAACACCCACCTCCCTCACATCACTCCTGGCCACATCCGCATCCTCTCTCGCATCCGGGAAGGACATCGGCACATCCTGGGAGGCCCCCCGAGTCGAGGACGAGCAACGACCCGATACCGCCATCCTCATGATATCGGGTCGTGATATCCATTAATCGGGTGTGGTATCGTGTCTGTGCGCCCTCAAGATACGTCATTTATCGGGTTCCCTGATTAATCGTGTGCAGTGTTATCGGTTTCAGTTACGTTGTAATGGTGAAAGTGATATCTGCTTTCTACATTCGTAAAGGTAATGGTATTGTGAAATATCTTTCCTCTGCAAGTAATGGTAATCTTATCGGCTTCCTCGCCTTTAACACAGAGTAATTCCCCCAAGGTGTTATCGGCTTGCTTGTTGAGTGATAAGTGTGATATCAAATTGTTATCGGCTTGGGTAGTTGAATTATCGGGCGCCAAGTATGAAGTGGAGATGTTATCGGTCCCTTGGTGGTGTTACCGGGTCGCTTCGTACTAATATCGGGCCCCTAGTAGTGTCATCGGAACTCTAGTAGTGTTATCGGACCGCCACATGATGAAAGCGTGGTTATCGGACTTCACCGGACTTGCCTCCCGATAGCTGACAGACCAACACCTTCCTGACGGGATAAATTAAAATAAAATTCATCTTGGCTGATATTTTCCAGCCCATTAACCCCCTATTTCAGATGAATTACAACTGTAAATCCCTCATTATAAACCAATTACAACTGGAACTACCCCATTACACACCAGTTACAATCGGAAACCCCCATTACAGACCAGTTACATATCAACCCATTACAGTCCAATTACACCCTATTAACCCCCATTACAACTCTAGTACCCCTAAATGTAAGCAACTTTACCCACTCAAGGGATTTACCACAGACGTTGGTTAATTAGAGAAAACCCCGAAATCCCACCTTGGATATTTCCAGCCTTTGGTGGAAAGACTGAAATGTTGAAACGTTCTGGATATCAATTAGTTATATACACTGGCTAATTGTTGTACTATGGATGTATCTAGTTATGTTGTCTCAAAGTTTGGTTAGGTTACTGTAGGTTAGGTTAGGTTAGGTTTATTGAGAATCAATCAATTCTCGGCCTTCACAAGAAATAACGTGACGACATTTGTCTGGTCGATTAGCTTCCGCCTTTAAACTACATAAAAAATCGGGCGGTGTCTTGAGGGGCGGTTTGTGTATCACAGGTCAACTCCGTAAGAACAATGAAATAGGGGGTAAAATGTGTGTGTGGGTGTGTGTGTGCGCGCGCACACACACACACACACACACAGAAATACGTAGTTACAACAATACCCACACACATGTACACACCCTGACACACACACACACACCCAACATTCCTTTGCTCTTCCTGGGAATTACCTGGACGCGTGAAGGGGATCGATCACACGGTAAACAGACCACTACCTCTATCACTACTACCAATACTAATCATACTACTACTACGACATCATACTACCACTATTAATACATCACACCACTACTACTACGACATCTTACTACCACTATTAATACATCACACCACTACTACTACTACTACTACATCATACTACCACTATTAATACATCACAGCACTACTACTACATCATACTACTACTATTTCTACGTCATACTGCCACAAACGACTACTGCACCACAAACTGCTACAACCACTATTCCTACCACCCACCACAACCACCCATCCCTGACTAAACACAAGCTATATAACTAACTGTATAATAATATATGTACACCAGACTCTATGGTGGTTATTATATGTGGGTCCTCAGTGCCTACAGGAGGACATGGATAATATACGACCCGTATAAAATTCCTTTACTATATGCGAGTGACCTATTACCACTAAGACAATACGTTGTATGTGTCTGTGGGATGATATAAGCCGTATAGGAACGTTCTAACTTCCTCGAGTTTGTGATCTGCTAAAACCTATTTGACAGCTAATTACTCAATTATAGTTGTGGTCCATTATGTGCACGGAAATCAATTACACATACACGCACACACAGTGTGCATTAACAAAGGCAGAAACATTAATGATGATGACAATAATAATAATGTCAAAAGCTTCGAGAAACTGGAGTCTGTTATATAAGATCAATAAAAACAAAGATTTATGGTCTGATCGAGAACAATGTACGGAAAATATACTTAAAAAGAAGTGATTTAAGTCCTTGTAATATATTATATGTATTAATTTCCACTCCCTCCACCCGCCACCCTGCTCCTTCTCTGGCGCAATGCCTAAGATTTCTGTCATCTTAACAATGTAGTTCTGAATTAACCCCTTATCTCTTTTTTATTATTATATGTATTTTTCTCTATAAGGTTTGACCATACTACGTTGCCTGGTGTTTTGATATGGTCTACTTCAAATGTACCAAATTTTCAATTGTAATGACGTGGCATTGAGCCATGGACTTAATTAGTGGAAATTTTAGGTCGTACCCCCCCCCCTTTCCTGATATGACCTTTAATACAAATCTGAGGAACACTTAAAGGCTCCTCACAGCATGACCTTTAAACCAAATTTTGGTTGACCTAGTGTTACAACATGACCTTTCATAATTTTTGGCGACCTTCAGTTCCGTGACCCTCAATTAACCTAACTGGATAACATAACGTCAACAAGAAGCAGTGCCTTACGTGTCGCCATCTTCATCTGTCTGGAAGATCTCCTGTAGAAGACCAACTTGAGCTTCGCTGAGGCTGAGTCGTGACCTCCGCGGGGGAGGGGTCGCAGGTTTTCGTGTCGGAGAGGTCTCGGCCTCACACGCCTCCGAGGCTGCGCTCGAGGACGACGTGGTAGGCGAGGCCAGGTGGAGCGAACTCAGCTGATCTGAGATATCGATGCCTGAGTCTTGTCTGACCTGGGAGACGTTCTTGGGATCAGAGAGGCTGGGGTGGGTTAGGGACACCTCCCCTGACAGGAGGTTCTCTGAGCGCATACTGCACGAGGTGTCGTCACAGCTCAGACTCGACGACGAAACAAGGTTAGACCCCGAGAGGAAGCCAGAGTCGTTGTGAGAGTCGTACACGACACCGGACTTGTTGTCAGCAGTAGGGGAGTTGAGGATCTTGGGCCTAGCGCCCTCCTGATGGCTAGCCACACCGGCTGACGCCTTCTCTACGCCGCCCTGACCCTGGGCACTTCTATTGGGCCACATCTTAGCATAGAGTCCAGATGTAAACAAACTTAACAAACACGAGATCAATACCTGGCCTGGGCAGCAGCCAGCCTCACGACCACCACTGATCTAGGGTATAAGGCCAACACCAAACTTTCTTACTAACGCACCATCATGGCCACCCCGTCAGTCACTAAAACCACTTGACCAGACTGGCACCATTCCACAATCACGCACCGCAACACACTGCCGACGTCAGTTCACTATACAGTGGACTGAGCGAGTGTGTTGGTGGAGTGAATGGCTCCACCACACCGACTCTGTGGTTGCCACACGCTGCCACGTGGGAAGGCCAACCCGACGTTTCGAGACATTGCATTCGCTCCGTCTCCTCAAAACTACAGTATTATCCAATTTAGAAAACAAATTACCAACCAGATACAAAAGTGATTTCTTGCATAAATTTACAAGTGAAACAATGTTTTTGTTTTTCTTCTCTGACATTCGTTACATATCATTTCCTAAAAATACAATAAATCTAGACAACGAAACCTTATTACTTAATGGTGGAAAAATCAATATTTTACAACAGGTATCTCACTCATGAAGATTACACAAGAAAATTGACAAAATTCCCAACTTTCCCCACTAGCCAAGGTTACAAGAGAATGCGTACAACTCATTAAATCTTTCGTCTGGCGATACTCGGCACCACCCCTTGGTTTTCCCCCTTCTGCCTGTGTTGCCAAATGCGCCAGCCAGGCGGGAATGTTCGTGGATTTTGATTACGCATTTAACAAGATAAACTTGGAAAGCTACATCTCGTTTTAGGACAGTGTTGAACGTGAATCTTGACCATATATGATAATGTTCTACTAAAACTGAAAATGTACAACGATTTTGTATTGAAATTATATTGGATTCGGTTATCATTAATCATTAACTTAGTTATAAACAAACGGCTAAAATAGCATTCTAAAAGACTCTTGCTTATTTCAGGAAGTACCATCCCATGTAAAAATAAATATAAGTTCCTCGCACAGAACCGAAAATATATTTACGCAAGTTTACCTTTGATGTTTACCCGTTTTCTTTGGATAGACTTGCGCGGGAACCACATGATTATGAGGTAACCGTTTCCTTTGGATTCCCATACAGCGTTCTTGGACCCCTGGCGTTACAAACATGGTCTGGATATGACTAGAAGATGGAAAAATCCAAGACAAAAAGTTGCAGCCCTTCGTATAAAAATTACGCACTAGGTTCAACGAATTTGAAGAGGTGCGAGATGCGTCAGGCATTCTAGTGAGAGGTATTCACCCCTCGGGACGTGCCTGCCGCTAGGGCTGCTTCAACCTACCTTTTATGGTCTACTTCCTGGTATGGCAGACGCCCTCGGGGAAAACTGTGAACGCGTCAACGAAAACACTATAATCATCTCCCTTGACCCACATGAGGCGGAAATTTGGACAGATACTTTATTGTGAAACAGATCAAGTGGAATGCCTCCTGGCTAGGTCTTCGTCGTAGGTGCCCGGGCTTACCCATGATGATGCACGAATTGGAACAACGGCTGAAATGGAGTGGTGGATGTTGACATTAATTACTTTTCAGAACCCACTAGGGGTCATTGTTAACCGTAATTATGAAATGAAACCACACTGATCTGTTTGGTGTGTATCATTATATATAATGTTTGCATCATATCTATGGAGATAATTCTGAAACTGAAATATTACTGCATTACTATTATGCTTCTTATTAGCATTACAGTACAGTATTTGTTAATTTAATGTAATTTTTATATCTCGGTTTTATCCATTTATATTTAATTTTTTCATATTTATTTTGTTTCGTGTACTGTATTTACCTATATTTTATCTTATAAGCTGATTACTTTATTTAATTTATATTTCATTACTTAAATATTTATAACTGGTTGCCAGTCGAGGAATATTTACACCAAACTTAAATGAAAACCTAAATTATACTAAATTATGTTTCTTGAAGAGTATTGTTCTTTGTTCTTTTATATCATCAGACAGGTATAGTAGTAGTACTACTACTACTACTACTAGTAGTAGTAGTAGTAGTAGTAGTAGTAGTAGTAGTAGTAGTAGTAGTGAATACTGAACTGAACTGTGCTTAAAATATCTTGCTGGCCATTTGAAGCACCTTATATATAGGCCTATATCAACAACCACCACCAACAACTACAACCACCAATAACTACAACAACCACAACCACTAACCAACACCCCAACATTAAACAACCAACACAATCACCAACGACCACAAACACCAACCAACACAATCACCAACAACCACAACCACAAACACCAACCAACACCAACACCACCAACCACGAACACCAACCAACACCACCAACCACAAACACCAATCAACAACACCACCATCACAAACCTAACACCAACACCACCACCAACACCAACCAACATTACCACCATCACAAACCCCACCCAACACCACAACAACCCACACCACCACAAACACCAACCAACAACACCACCATCACAAACCTAACACCAACACCACCACAACCATCAACCAACACCAACACCACCAACACCAACCACTACCACCACCACAACAACCTATGTTGAAATGCACTGTAGTTTGAGCTTTTCCCCATCTAGTTATTATATATCTTATTTGTATCACTTATGTTACTTGTATATTAATTGTAATTCGAAACCCATTCCCCAAATATGTAACTGTATATTTTCAGCCTTCTGGCTGCCAAGCTCTTTCAATAAACCGTTAATTATTATTATTATTATTATTATTATTAGTGTGGGAGGAAACGACATAGGAAAGGGTAGGAGTGAGGAACTTTTCAAGAGGTATAGGGAGGCGCTGGGGAAGATTAGAGATAGGGGAGGGATCCCGATAGTATGTGGTGTCTTGCCTAGAAGAGGGGTTGGTCGTGAATGGCTGTCCAGGGCAATTGCTATAAATTGCCGACTGGAAAAACATTGTGCAAACAATGGTTGGGCATTCATTGATAGCTGGCAACGACTTCTATGGCAACGACTACCTGTACAGTCGCGACGGAGTACACTTGTCTCGTGAGGGGGTAAAGACGTTGTCTGCATCCCTGGAGCGTGAAATTGTCACTCCGAAGGGGGGGTTTCGCCAGTAGAGAGAGGTCGGGGAAAGTGGGAGTCAAAAAACAAGCAGGTCCTGGGAAGTAAAATTAGTTGCTCAGGACAAGGGGTAAAACAGGACCAGGGAAGGGTAGGTTTAAATGTTTACTATACAAACAGTAGGAGCATTAGAAATAAAATAGACTTGCTGAGAGCGGTTGTATGTACCCAGAATGTAGACGTCATAGCAATCACCGAAACTTGGATGAATGTGGAGAGCAAAATTTTTTTATCAGAGTACCACATAGAAGGGTACAACCTTTTTCACAAGGACAGGGAAGGTAGGAAGGGGGGAGGGGGTCGCACTCCTCGTCAAGGATACATTAAAATGTTGTATTAATAATTCAATAAAGGGTGAAATAGGAACCGAGTCTGTGTGGGTAGAAATCATGGAAGGAAGAGAAAAACTAATTATGGGAGTGATTTACAGGCCCCCAAGTCTTGGCAAAGAAGCAGCTCAGCCCATATGGCAGGAAATGAGTAGGGCAGCAAAATATAACAACCTGTGCATTATGGGGGATTTCAACTTCAGAAATATTGACTGGGACAACATTGTAGGTGACTATGAATCTGAAGACTTCCTAGACGCAGTACAGGACAATTTTTTGAAACAACTAATTACAGAACCTACTAAAGGTGACAATATATTAGACCTAGTACTAACAAATAAAGAAAATATTATCAGAGATATCACAGTAGGGGAAGACCTAGGTAACAGTGATCACAGAGAAATCAGGTTCACCCTAAATTGGGAAACGAAAAACAATGACAATATGGTCAGAGTCCCAAACTTTCGGTTGGCGGATTATCAGGGGTTAAGAAGGTACCTAGGTGAGGTCACCTGGGAACAGTCACGTCAGTCCCCAGTAGGAAGGGGTGAGGTCACAAGTGACACAACAATTGATCATGACTATAATATATTCACTAGTATACTACATAAAGCACAAGAACAAAATATACCATACAGAAGAATTAGGTCAAAGAAGAATGAGCCAACGTGGATGACCAGAAAACTTAAACATGACATAGGAATAAAGAAAGGAATATATAAGAAATTAAAGGGAGGGGAGGAGCAGCTCAAAAATAGGTATAATGAACTATCTAGGAATGTTAAGAAAAATGTAAGGAAAGCAAAGAGAGACTATGAAATCAAAATAGCAGGAGAATCCAAGGCGAATCCCAAGGGATTTTTCCAGGTATATAGGACAAAGGTCAAGGACAAAGTTGGGCCTTTAAAGTCAGGGAGGGGAGAAGTGATAAATGACAGTGAAGAAATAAGCAAAGCATTGAACAGCTACTTCTTATCAGTTTTCACAGAAGAAATTTGAGTTGAAATTCCAGAGGTGGAACTGATATTTAAGGGAAAGGAAGAAGAGAAATTAAAGAATATCACTGTCAGAAAAGAGGATGTTCTTAAGAAGATAAATAAACTAAAGAAAACAAAATCCCCAGGGCCGGATGAAATTTTCCCTCGAGTCTTGAAAGAGTGTAGGGAACAGATTAGCAGACCCCTCGTAAACTTATTTACAAAATCATTAAACACTGGAGTTGTGCCAGACTTGTGGAAACAGGCAAATGTAGTACCCATATTCAAAAAGGGAGACAGCATCAGCGTCAAATTACCGGCAGATCAGTTTGACATCGGTAGTGGGGAAGTTTCTTGAATCAATTATAGCAGATAGCATCCGATCGCATCTAGAGAAAAGCAAAATAATCTACGACTCTGAACATGGGTTTACAAAGGGAAAATCTTGTCTAACAAATCTGCTAACGTTTTTTAGGAAAGTCTTCGAGGTAGTAGATAATGACGAAAATTACGATGTTATTTACTTAGGCTTTAGCAAAGCATTTGACAGAGTACCGCATCAGAGGCTTCTGAGAAAAATTAAGGCTCATGGTATCGAGGGGAAAATTTTAAATTGGATAAAATCATGGCTCACCGATAGAACGCAGAGGGTCAGCGTAGATGGTGTTAAATCTGAGTGGGGCTGTGTAACCAGTGGGGTTCCCCAGGGGTCAGTACTAGGCCCACTCTTGATCATAATCTACATAAACGATCTAGATACTGGGATCAGCAGTGACATAAGCAAGTTTGCGGATGACACCAAAATAGGGCGGCAAATTAATTCAGGGCAGGATGCAAATGCATTACAGGAGGATCTAAATAAACTGCAGGGGTGGTCTGAAAAATGGCAAATGAAATTCAACACCAGCAAGTGCAGCGTACTTAATATTGGAAGAACAAATACTTATAATGTATACAGCCTTAACAACATCAACCTAGAGAAGTCGACTTGTGAAAGAGACCTAGGGGTACTTGTAAGCCCTCTCCTACGGCCTAGAAAACAGTGCGTTAATGTTCGAAATAAGGCAAACAAAGTATTGGGTTTTATATCTAGAAGTGTAAGTAACAAGAGTGCAGAGGTCTTATTGCAACTATATCTTGCGCTAGTCAGGCCGCACCTCGATTATGCGGTTCAGTTCTGGTGCCCCTATTATAGAATGGATATAAATTCACAAGAGTCGGTGCAGCGAATAATGACAAAAATGATTCCGGGACTTAGAAACCTTCCATATCAGGATAGGTTAAAGAAACTTAACTTGCATTCCCTAGAAAGACGAAGAGTGCGGGGAGATATGATAGAAGTATTTAAGTGGGTGAAAGGAATCAATAAAGGGGATATAGATAAAGTTCTTATAATATCCGAGCAGGATAGGACTCGGAGCAACGGATTCAAGTTGGATAAGTTTAGGTTTAGGAGGGAGATAGGAAGAAACTGGTTCACAAATAGGGTGGTGGACGAGTGGAACAAGCTTAGCAACTTTGTAGTAAGTGCGGGAACTCTGGAAAGTTTCAAAAGGAGGCTAGATAGATTCATGGATGATAGAGAGTGGTAGTAACTCTCGACAAGAGCTGCCATGCACAGGCCAACCGGCCTATTGCAGACTCCTTATTTTCTTATGTTCTTATGTTCTAACCAACCCACACCACCACAACAACCAAAACCACCACAAACACCAGCCAACACCACCACAACAACCAACACCACCACAACAACCAACACCACCACAAACACCAATCAACAACCACAACAACCCACACCACCACAAACACCAACCAACACCACCACAACAACCAACACCACCACAACAACCGAAACCACCACAAACACCAGCCAACACCACCACAACAACCAACACCACCACAACAACCAACACCACCACAACAACCAACACCACCACAAACACCAACCAACACCACAACAACCACCACCACCACCACAACAACCCAACCACCAACACCACAGCAACCCACACCACCACAAACACCAACCAACACCACCACAACAACCAACACCACCACAAATATCAACCAACACTGCCACCACAACAACCAACACCACCACAACAACTAACACCACCACAACAACCAACACCACCACAACAACCAACACCATCACAACGACCAACACCACCACAACAACTAACACCACCACAATAACCCACACCGGCACAAACACCAATACCACAACCACCACTACAACAAACACTACACCAACCACCAACACCACAACAACCAAACCACCAACACCGCAACAACCACCGCTACAACAACAACCCAACCACCAACACCACAATAACCACCACCACAACGATCACAACCAAACCACCAACACCACAACAACCACCAACACCACAACAACCCAACCACCAACACCACAACAACCACCAATACAACAACAACCGCCAACACCACAACAACCACCAATACAACAACAACCACCAACACCACAACACCCCAACCACCAACACCACAACAATCACCACTACATCAACAACCAAACCACAACAACCACTAACACCATAAAAATCACCACCACAACCCAACCACCAACACCACAACAACCACCAATACAACAACAACCGCCAACACCACAACAATCACCACTCCGTCAACAACCAAACCACAACAACCACCAACACCACAAAAACCACCACCACAACCCAACCACCAACACCACAACAACCACCAACAACACAACAACCCAACCACCAACACCACAATAACCACCACAACGATCACAACCCAACAACCAACACCACAACAACCACCAACACCACAATAACCACCACCCACAACAACCACCAACACCACAACAACCCAACCACCAACACCACAATAACCACCACAACGATCACAACCCAACCAACACATAACAACAACACGCAAATATGTAACTAAACATAAAATAACCAAATAAGTAAAGTCATAACACAAAGGTGGAGAATAAGTTTATATATTTATCTCTCGGGAATTACGCCGATAACTGATACTACTTGTGCACTGGGCCAATCTTATCTCGTAACATTGTATAGTATCTAGCTCTGACGTAATGTCTCTTTCTCTCTCTTTCTCTCTCAAATAACATCTTAGTAAGGTAAAGAATACAATGACGTGTTCCTCCAGCTGCCGGTGTATGTATGTGAATGCAAAATTATGTATACATGTGTGTCTGTAATGTAATTTATGTGTGTGTTATGTCTAGCACTATCAGTACCCTTCCCCCAAAAATAATCCGACAGTCTACACAAAAACATATCCTTCATTCCCTCTCCCGTATCCTTCACCCTTTCCTTGGTTATCTCACTTATTCCTTCAAGGATTTCGTGTATGGGGTGAAGGGGGAGGAGGGTAGGGAGGCTCAACAAGGGAACAGAACTTCTTGTCGCTGTCTGAACACGAGGAAAATAATCTCCCTTTGTCTTAGTTTAGTCCGATCAGCTGACCATGATTCTCTCCCACTGTGGGAGAGAATATAGGGAGGGAGAGGAGGGGGTAGTTGGTGATGGTAGGGGGACGAAACGAGGAAGGGCAGAAGAGAGGAGGTGGAAGCTGGGGATTACAAGGGGAGAGGGAAGGAGAAGTGGGTAATTGGCAATGGGTAGTGGTGTGAGTGGGGGGAGTTAGGTGGGAGAGAGGGTGGTGGTAGGGGAGAGGGGAACAAGACGTCCCCTAACCCTTGTCATGGCCAAAATACGCAACATCCAGAAATCGATCGGTTGAGCATGACGCACACACGCATGTGTGGATGAAGTGGACTTTCCCCTCGATATACCCGACACGCTTTTATACATGTGTGTGTATCACGTCGCGTACATAATATGTGTGCGTCCGCCACACGCTCACAGTCGGCCCCGAGCAAACGTTCAAGTCGGGCTGCCGCGAGGAAACGTTTGCGTGATCTGAGCGAGCGTCGAGTCGGCAACATGCAGTCAGGTAAGAACGGTTCATCCTAATCGGTCCTATCTTAACTAAACCTTTAGAATTGGGGAACATCAGGGTTGAGGTTCATTAAGAATGTGCCCAATTGAAATCAGGGTCCATTTAAACTGAGCCCCAATTCCGGTGATTAGATAACGATTGATTATGGCCTATTATATGATTGGGAGGACTTGACCAGTCACCGCTGAAATATTTCCATTCTCTTTATGCCTTGATACTCCGTTTTCTGTTTTGTTTTTGTACCATATTTTTCTTCATCGTCGTTTCATATTCAGTAGTGTTTATGAGCTTCCTGGACTATCACACACACACACACACACTGAGTGACAGGTATAACCTATAATACTATTATTACGAAATAACATTAGCCATGAGGACAGACAGTTCAACTCTGTATATTTCAAGCATTTTACATCGAATTTTTCTCGTAAGTCGAGATGCAAGAATGTATTTAACAGGCTCAATTACGAAAGAATCATCTTAAAAAAAGAATTTATCACCTGAACATTAGACACCCTTAGTTTTATATCACGTGACGATTAAACACCCTAACGCTACCTAGGGGGGTTAAGTTAGCGTAAGGGTGTTTTGAAACAACCTGTGGAGTCTAATCTTCAGAATGGATGATCCTCCACCAACAACTCCCCATAAATGGCGTCACAGTTACACCGAGTCTTTCTTATCTTAACTAGATACGTTCACAGCACCAGTTAAGAGGATAACATTAACTTACGGCGTGTTTGTAAATTAAGGACTAAAGTTTTTTTTTCTTAGATACGCCGTTTACTTCTCAATGGCGTGAGGACCATACGTGTGGGACAATCTTCAGTGGTATCGGGATCCAAATTCCCCAGAAAAACATATATGAATCTAAATTCTAAAAGAGTAGTGAATTATTTATTCTCCGTCAATATAGTGATTTTTCTAAATGGTTATTTCAAGATACAACACAGAGATTAAATATGGCGTCAAAAGTACTCCTAGGACTGTACTGTCATGTAAGGAGTTCTCAAGTCTGTTGTTAAGGGGGAAATGTTACCGTAAGAGACTTTGAGACAGATAGGTTGAGAGACAGAGAGACAAGAATAGCGAAACAGATGACAGGAGGAATGAAAGATAAAAAGACAGGAGAAATGAGTGAGAGACAGGAAGGGTGAAGGAGAGAGGCAGGATGTGTAAGAGATAAACAGAGGAACGAAGGGTGCGAGACAGACCAAGAGAAAGATGGAGACAAAGACAGAGGAAAGGTATATACAGTATGTGAGTGAGAGAGAGAGAGAGAGAGAGAGAGAGAGAGAGAGAGAGAGAGATTCACGTCACAGGAAAAACCAATGACCTTTCCTCGTAGTAACTTCACACTGTCCCAACCCTTAACTTAATTCTGACATTTTTCCCAAGCACTTTCACCATTTCCTATTGAATGTGACAGTTTTTTCTTCACTCATATTCACTCTCATGTACTCTCATCTATATCTAGGTATTCTGAGAATTTCCTTTATGCACTCATGATGTTTTTAATTCACTCTGATCTATTCTGTGTATATTTCCAAGCTCTCTTTGGGAATTTTCTTTTCACTCGTATGTTTCCCACTCTCGCTGATCTGTTCTTGTACACTAACGCACTTAAACACAGTGTGACCAATCGTGATGCAATCTCATGCGTAATTAAGCACTGGTACATTTTCTTGCACTAGACAGGACACTCACCTCATATACACAAAGTCTGTCTCACATGTAGAAAATTGACCATCAATGATTTTCACACACACACACACACACACACACACACACACACACACAATATTGGTTTGGCACCCATAAACGTTAGATCTGAATTTCTTATATGACAGCATGGTGACTTGAACTCTTGGTAACACCATAGCGCTTATTCCGGCAAGAGGGCTCTAAACAGTAATACCACTGGTGGTTGTAAGCTGCAGTGACATTGAAACTTTCGTAAAAAATTCTGTTATGTTGCTTTGCCGCTAGCTAAAAGGTAAAGAAGGGCTAGATAACACGACTTGTTTAAACATTAAGTTTGTAAACAATATATAGACTGAGATATAGAAATAATGAAAGAACAATTTGGAACTCCAGTTGTTGCTGTGATCACTGTAGCTACTTTGTCATAATCATAACAGTTTTACTTCACACATTCAGGTACTTAGTAAATGAGGTATCGCACTGGGCAAAATTCTGCATTCTTCACCGTTCTCAGTCAGATTTTTCGCCTGAAACTGAGATCTGAGGAAAGCGGTAAGTGCGCGAGTTCTGGGCAAGTTTTGACTGCAATTGGGGTTCAATTGAGGTTTTTTATATTTATTATCGAAAGACATTTATTTTAAAGAAACACATTTAAATGATTTAAATGCAAGTAATTATCATGAGAATATTTGTCTATATATACAAATGAAATTACAGATGACATTTCATTTGACTTCTGTTTTCACCCACTGTGACGCGGCCAGCATGAATCTCAAGCCCCACGAAATATTTGGACATGGGACTCTGTAACTTCTCTTGTTGAAAAAGTGAGGAAATGTAGAGTGTTGTGGGATTTTAGACATCCATTATATCTCAAGAAAAGCTTAAAATAACAACACTTTTGGATAAGCCGCCATCTTTGTTATTGTTTTATTCCGAGCGACGGCGATACGTGAACTACAACTGAGTGTGTGATCAGAAGTCATTTTTTTTCCGAGAACGGCGGAAATTTTGCTTAGTGTGATACCCCCTTAAACAGTATCATTTACACCAGATCCAGTTCTTAGTAGAAGGATATTGCCATAGCTTGTAGGACTAAGATATACAACTGAGGTCTACTATGAAAAGGTTTATCTAATACAGGTGTTTAATCCTTAGGTGAAATAAGATTGGGGGCGATAATCTTCACGTAAAACAGTAAATAATGTTTCAACTTAATTGTAAAGCTGTTTAAGATGATTTTTTTTTTAGTTTACACATAGCAAATAAACCCAATATGCAAAAAATAAGCATAAATCTTATTTAGTGTGAAATAAGATACTGCTTGAGCCCTGAGGGTAATACATACTTTTGTTGACGATGTGTGGATGCCCGGTCAGTGTGGGGGGGGTAGGAACATTTTTAATACGGTAAATTATGTATACAGACAGACAGCTATAGATATACAGTAGACAGACAGACAGCTCCAAATAGAAGGACAGAAAACTCAAACTGAACAGACAGATAGACAAGCAATTCCCAACAGACACACCCACACACACATCCACAAAGACAGACAAAACTGACAATTCAAGACTGATAGCAATAAACAACTCCAGAGGGACACAGTCATCTCCAGATATTCGAACTAACCAAGCGAGACTACTCAGACATGGACAAACAACCATACAACAAAATTATACAATACCAGACTAGTAACAGAGCACAGACAGATGGACAGACAACAAATACAATACCCGACTAGTAGCAAAGCACAGACAAACAGACAGATGGATAAACTAAACGAGACAACTCCAGGCACACAGACAGACAGACTAACAACACCCCACCATAAAAGCGACCTTTCTCGCAGCCAAATAAAGGTTGCCGGGATTTCCCTTCATTCCTAACCGCCTTGACGGGGTAGGGAACTGCCTCAACCCACGCCACCATAACCCACGCCACCTTAACACATGTTACCTTAACCCACGCCACCTTAACTCAGGCGACCTCAACCCATTACTACCTTAACCCAAGCTACCTTAACCCACGCCACCTCAACCCACGCCACCTTAACGCACGCCACCTTAACCCACGCCACCTCAACCCACGCCACCTTAACGCACGCCACCTTAACCCACGCCACCTCAACCCACGCCACCTTAATCCACACCATCTTAACCAACGCCTCCTTAACTCACGCCACTTTAACACACGCCACCATAACCCAGGCCACCTTAACTCACGCGACCTCAACCCGTTCCACCTTAACCCAAGCTACCTTAACCCACGCCACCTCAACCCACGCCACCTTAACGCACGCCACCTTAACCCACGCCACCTTAACTCACGCCACTTTAACCCACGCCACCATAACCCACGCCTCCTTAACTCACGCCACTTTAACCCACGCCACCATAACCCACGCCTCCTTAACTCACGCCACTTTAACCCACGCCACCATAACCCACGCCACCTTAACTCACGCGACCTCAACCCATTCCACCTAAACCCAAGCTACCTTGACCCACGCCACCTCAACCCACGCCACCTTAACGCACGCCACCTTAACCCAAGCTACCTTAACCCACGCCACCTCAACCCACGCCACCTTAACGCACGCCACCTTAACCCACGCCACCTTAACGCATGCCACATTAACCCACGCCACCTTAACCCACGCCACCTTAACTCACGCCACTTTAACACACGCCACCATAACCCACGCCACCTTAACCCACGCCACCTTAACGCACGCCACCTTAACCCACGCCACCTTAACTCACGCCACTTTAACCCACACCACCATAACCCACGCCTCCTTAACTCACGACACTATAACCCACGCCACCATAACCCACGCCACCTTAACTCACGCAACCTCAATCCATTCCACCTTAACCCAAGCTACCTTAACCCACGCCACCTCAACCCAAGCCACCTTAACGCACGCCACCTTAACCCACGCCACCTTAATTCACGCGACCTCAACCCATTCCACCTTAACCCAAGCTACCTTAACCCACGCCACCTTAACCCATGTCACCATGACACACGCCACCTCAGCTCAAACCACCTCAACCCACGCCACCTTTACGCACGCCACCTCACCCCATGCCACCTTAACCCACGCCAATTCAACCCATGCCACCTTAACCCATGCCACATCAACCTACGCCACGTGAAATCACTCCATCTTAACATACACCACCTTAGCCCACACCACCTCAACCCAAGCCATCTTAACCCACGTCACCTCAACCTATGCCAACTCAACCCACGCCACCTCAACCCACACCACCTTACCCCACGCCACCTCAACCCACACCATCTCAACCCACGCCACCTCAACCCACACCACCTTACCCCACGCCACCTCAACCCACACCATCTCAACCCATGCCACCTCAACCCACATCACCTTACTCCACACCACCTCAACCCACGCCATCTCAACCCACGCCACTTTAACCCACTCCACCTTAACCCACGCCAAATAAACGAAGTTTTATTTACTATAATTTATTGTGTGTGTGTGTGTGTGTGTGTGTGTGTGTGTGCGCGTGCGCTCGCGCGCACAGGGTGGTACAATGCGTCGTGTGTGGCAGCATTATGTGAGTGTTAAGATGCAAGCACTGCTTGCTCCCTTTCGCTTTCAGCTACCGCAGCTCGCTAGCCTTCGTGGTGAACAGGTAGCAACTTGCACAAGTGTTCGCCTACCAGTACACAGATAACTAGGTGCCTCGTGGGGCCAGGCTAGACCAGCTGGGGATCTCGGAGCAGCAGTGGGCCCCAGAGGGAAGGTGCCTAGGCCCACTGGCATGTGGACACGTCCTGGTGGCTACCAACCACTGCCCCACTGCCTTGCTGGAGTAAGCCACTAGTGAGTCCCGGCTCCCAGACGAGGGTCGACTCACAGAACGGGGGTATAGCTATACCTTCCTTTGGAAGGGTAAGGGTGCTGCAAAGAGAAACCGCATCTAAGGAGTTATGTTTGCAATCCGCCAATGCAGCCTACATAGGCTAAATGAAATGCCTGTTGGGATCAACGAGCGCCTCATGACGCTCTGAGTCCCACTGAATCACTCACGTCATGCCTTCTTCATCAGTACATTCGCCCGAACACTGGATGCAGGGAATGACATCAAGGAGGCCTTTTATTCAGCCTTGAGAGACTCTTTTCCTCTATCCCCAGAGAAGATAAGGTTGTGCTCCTTGGTGACTTCATTGCCAGAGTTGGTGGAGATGCTGGCATTTGGCAGGGAATCACAGGGAGAAATGGACTAGGCAAGTGTAATCCCAACGGCCTACTCCTCCTCAGCAAGTGTGCTGCACACAACCTCATTATCACCAATATCTTCTTTAGGTAGACCGACAAGTTCAAGGGTTCGTGGCAACACCCACGATCCAAACAGTACAGCTCATTGACTACATTATTGCCAGAGAAAGAGGTCGCCGAGATGTCTTCATCACCCGTGCCGTGAATAGCTCAGACCACTGCGACACTGATCATCGGCTCGCCAAAGCCAACCTCTCACTTCAAATCACCCCTAAACGGCAAAGGCAACAAGCCTCCAAAAGAGGATTTAACACTAAGCATCTGGAGGATCCAGGGGAAGCAAATGCTTTCAGAGAGCAGCTCGTACATCGTCTGATAAACATCTTGACAACAAACAAACTAAATCCCAGTGCCAAATGAAGTATTCTCGATATTGTCATGACAAAAACCTGCAGAGAGACCCTCGATCAGATAGAAGGAATACACCAGGAGTGATTTGATGAAAATGACCCTGAAATCAATGTACTCATCGATGAAAAACGTGCTGCTTTAACTGACTGGCAAAACAACCCTCAGTCTCGAACCAAAGCTGATAATTTCCACAAGAAGAAAGTGGCAGCCCAGTGTGAGCTTTGCAATCTATTTAACGACTGGTTTAAAATTAATGTATGTGAAATGCAAAACTTGCAGATCACACAACATGTGCAAATTTTTCAATTCCACTAAAACATTTTATGGGTCAATCACTCATGGGGCAGCCCCCCCCCCCTCCCCCCCCCCCTGCCCATCCAAAGGTAACTCTCTAATTAAAGACAAAGAAGGCATCCTTCAGCGCTGGAAAGAGCACTACTATTCGCTGCTCAATCGAAACACCAATGTGGATGTCCCAACTACCCAGCAGGTCCCTCAGCATCCAGAGCTGATCCACCTCAGCTATCCTCCATCCCTGGATGAGGTAGTTACTGCCAGAAAACAGATGGAAAATAACAAAGCCTCAGGGCATGGTGGAATACCAGCCGAGGTGTATATAAAAAGAGGACCTCTGCTTACCAGCCGTCTTCATTCTCTCGTGGAGAATATATGGGAAAAGGAGGAAATCCCCCAAGCACTTAATGACACCTCCGTCGTCAATATTTATTAGAACAAGGAACAAGGGAGACCGGTCAGACTGTGGCTACAACCGCGGGATCTCGTTGCTGACCCGTAGCTGGCAAGATTATCGCCCGAGTCCTCCTAAACAGACTTCTTCCTGAGGTGAAAAACTTTATCCCAGTGGCTTTAGACCATCACGTGACACCACTGACATGATCTTTGCTGCCCGCCAGATACAAGAAAAGTGTAGAGAACAGCGTCATGACCTGTACATGGTCTTCATCGACCTAACCAGGGCCTTCAACTTGGTCAACAAGGATCTGTCGGACCCTCAGCCGTTCTTACTGCCCACCAAAATTCATCTCCAATGTGAGGCAACTCCATGATGGCATGAACGGCAGTGTCCTGCACAATGGTACCCAGTCTGAGTTCTTCCCCATCCAAACGGGGTTAAACAAGGATGTGAACTGACACCAACTCTCTTTTACATTTTCTTGTTTGCCTTCCTCACTCGTGCCAGTGGCAATTTATCCTGCGGGGTGGACATCCAGTACTGGATGAAGGGTCTTTTCAACATAAGAAGATTCCAGGCAGGAACAAAGGTGAGGCAGCTTCCATTACTGAACTTCAGTATGCAGACGACCTCACTCTTGTCGCTCACACTGAACGCAACCTGCAGGAGATCCTGAACACCTTTGCAGATGCCTATGCACACTTCAGCCGGCCCCTGGTTCAGCCACACCTCCACCATCCACCCAGCTTAACGGTACTACCCTGTCTAGTACTGTTACCCACTTTCAGTATTTCGGCTCCCACCTGTAAACCACAGCAAACATCGACGAAGAGATATTCAATATCGGATCAAATGTACATCTCAAGCCTTTGGCAGACTCCGTACCTGTGTCTTCAGCTGTAGGGAGCTGAAATTATGTATAAAGCTGAACGTATATCGAGCAGTGGTCCCCCCCACCTTGCTATATGGCAGCGAGACGGTTCACATACAGGAAGCACCTCAAGGCACTTGAAAACTTTCGCCAACATAGTCTACGTTCCATCCTCCGAGATCGCTGGGAAGACAAGAGAACGAATGTCAGCATTCTAGATGACACCAACTGTAGGAGCATCGAGGTTACCATTATCCATGAACAACTACGCTGGACTGGCCATGTTACCCGCATAGACGACAGTAGACTGCCAAAGCAGCTACTTTACAGTCGCCTAACGAATAGTAAACGTAACGCTGGAGGGAAACGGAAAAGGTATAAGAAAAGTCTTAAGACAAACCTAAAAAAGTGCCAAATCGACTCCCTCACCTGGGAGACAATTACTCTCCACCGTAATGCTTGGAGGATACACCACACGAGAAGGTGTCAATACTTTCGAGTTAGTGAGACTGCATGCCGAGGCAGACAAGCGCCAACGCTGGAAAGACGCTGCTGCCGCTCCTCCCACACTAAATGTAGCTCTCCACACGTGTAACATCTGTGGACGACCCTACCGGTCCCATATCGGCCTCTCTAGTCACCTCAGAGCTCACCAACGAAGGTGACACCTCTAATAACTCATATCATTGTCTCATAGCTGGATGATCGTCATACTCGATTCCGAGTGACAGCAAAGTAGTGTGTGTGTGAACTGACACTGACTGTTAAAATATAAATACTCTCTCAATACTTTAAAAACTCCAAATTACACAGCAATCTAACACGTTATGACTATTGCATCTATAACTACTAGTAGGTAATTATAAGCTGATGTTGATTGGTAATTATTAGCAAGTGCTGATTGGTAATTATTAGCAAGTGTTGATTGGTAATTATAAGCTGATGTTGATTGGTAATTATTAGCAAGTGTTGATTGGTAATTATTAGCAAGTGTTGATTGGTAATTATTAGTAAGTGTTGATTGGTAATTATAAGCTGATGTTGATTGGTAATTATTAGCAAGTGTTGATTGGTAATTATTAGCAAGTGTTGATTGGTAATTATAAGCTGATGTTGATTGGTAATTATAAGCTGGTGTTGATTGGTAATTATTAGCAAGTGTTGATTGGTAATTATTAGTAGGTGTTGATTGGTAATTATTAGCAAGTGTTAATTATTAGCAAGTGTTGACTGGTAATTATTAGCAAGTGTTGACTGGTAATTATTAGCAAGTGTTGATTGGTAATTATTAGCAAGTGTTGATTGGTAATTATTCGCAAGTCTTCATTAGTAATTATTAGCAAGTGTTGACTGGTAATTATTAGCAAGTGTTGACTAATGAAAGACAGGTGTTGAAAGTAATCCAAAAGTTATTGATTGAATCATAATAGGCGGTGGCTATTTAAAACAGGTTTTGATTAATTAATCAAGGTGTGTAGACTAATTATAACCAGCTGTTAACTAATTAAACACAGGTGTTGACCTACTGCATCAAGAGTTATTATAGTCAGGTGTTACGATAACAGGTGGGGAAGTGCCGTAGACTATCAACCCGCGTGTGTATCTTAGGTCGATCGATCGACGCGGTAAAATCGCAATTCTTTCTCCAAATTGAGATTCAGAGAACACAAACAGTTGCGATATAGTCTCAGGCAATTTGGATGCCATATGTCCACCATATTTAATTCGAAATGAAAGTGGGCAAATTAGATGAATCAATACATCACCAGTTAGAGGGAGAAGAGAGAACAGACGGGGGAGAAGAGAGATACTGAAGAGAGAGAGAAAGAGAAAGGAAGGGGGCGCAGAAGGGGGAGAAGAGATATGCTGGAGGGAGGGGAGAGAGAGAGAGAGAGAGAGAGAGAGAGAGAGAGAGGAGGGGGGGGGGGAGGAGGCGTCCGCGGTGAGAGATTCACGAGAGGGAAAGTGAGATTCACGTGGGAGAAAGTGAGAGAGAGAGAGAGAGCGGGTAACAGGGAGGTGCTTGACTGACACAACACTTAATTCCCTCATCCCTTTCACTGCCTTCCACGTGTATGGTCGTCTGACTTACACATAAACATCTGTACACACACACACACACACACACACACACACACACACACCATATTTAAACCGATATATACATTGCATACGCTGATACATGTATACAAAGGCTACATACATACACCCATGATATATTAAAACACATACTTATATACATAACATACTGTACGTACATTACATACATACATGCAACATATAAATCTACAGCATATAACGTATATCATATATTGCCTTGTTTTACTTTGTGATTAAGATCTAATAACGAGTGCCTATTTTCCTTTACTATCCCTTGATTATTATTATTATTATTATTATTATTATTATTATTATTATTATTATCATTATACCGCGATAGGCATACTACAGCCCACAGTAATTTTGCAAAGTAAAAATTTTCCAATACACAAAAATAAACTACAAAAGCATGTCAAGTCGAGGAAATATTTACACATCAATAACAATACATATTTACTAACACCATTTACAGTAATCCAAATAAAAGTGCTATTAAATTATTTTCTTGGGGTAAAAGAATAGTATTTATCAAACACCTCCAGGACAGCTGCAGCACTAGACCTAGCCAATCTCAGCATTGTTGTTGTTGTTCAGTGTTTCTGTATTATTCTGGCTACATAAACTGCTTCAACTTCAATTTAATATCAAGGTTACAATTTTCAGCTCACCTAACCTATATCAGGGTGTTGTTATCAGTCTCACTAATAATATGAATTAAACGGTATAAATAAAAGTAGTAGTAATAATAATAATGATGAATACATACTTATATTAAAAATAAATACATAAGAACATAGATATAAAATTAGATATTCCAATAATTCTTAAGATATCAAATTTATGAAGTCGTAACAAGAGATGCGTATTACACATGAGGTACAGTATCCAGGAATTGTCTTATGTCGGGAAACAGAGGCTCGAAGTGCGCACTAAGGTTTTTTTTTTTTCGGCCGGTTCCTGACCCTCCATATAACCTTGTCAGTTGCAGACTGTCATGGAATTCCCGGTCAGCCATCGTTCAGAGCAGTGAGTTGTATCACCAACCTGTTTATTCTAGGTCAGATCACGTAATATTGCCGTGGGTATTTATTACCTCTCATCTGTCTCCCTAACATCTTTCACTGAATTGCTCTTATCTTTATTTACCTTTTAGTTTTCATGATATTCTCAGGAATACTTTGAACTTATGTGGCAACGAGAAATGAGGAATCTTTTGGATAATAATGAATGTATTCTTCATGAAACGGTGCTGAGAAAATGTTCGTCATTTCCTCCAGGTAAGGTACGACGGACTCCACGACCACGTAAATCCCGCATCATATGGCAGACGGGGACCAATCAGGTGGCGGCCGAGTTTGGCGGACCGACCAATCAACTTACGGCCTTCTCGTGGGAGGGTGGGTTAGGGGGGAGAGCTGGGATTCCTACTTGGTAATAATGAGAATAATGACTCTATTGTAAGTGAAATTTTAAAGAGGTGAGACTAGATTTGTTAGATCGGAAGTCTTGAAGTAAAACAATGTAATAAAATGAAAAAGACGCAGACAAATAATTATTAATAAATCTGACTGGAAGGTTATAAACAATAGATCATAGGTTACATCAAATCTAACATTACGCAACAGACTGTCAGCTAAAACAAGTCAAAACTATTTCGTAAGAGTGGAAACACCCAACATATGAGAAAACATCAATAATGCATGAGTAAAACAATAACACGGAAAAACGCGGGAAACACTTTCATGGAGCTTCCGACCATGTAATCAATAGTCTAAAATTGGAGTAAAACTACGAGAGAGAATTTCAGTTGAAATTAAGTATAGTGAGAAAAAGTTTTCAAAAAAGTGAGATCAAAATAATATGAAGAAATAATTTTTACTAAAGCCACAGTGCCTGAGGGAGGAAGAGAAAGTCCGCGTGGAAGTCGCGCTTTCTCCGTCGTGTTTGGGTTCCTGGGACTGCCTGAGGTACGATGACAGTTCGACGCCTCACAAAGGAATTAATGGTTTGTTGTCCTTGGGTTTTCACCAGCCCGAAGACCCACACCACGCGACCACGAAAGTGTAAACTAATTAGCCTCTACTTTCCTGGTGGGAGGTGTTAAGGGGAATTGAGGGCAGGGAAAAAGTTATATGATGATTGTTGTTTAGTTGAGGCAGTGGTATACTTTGAGAGATGTGAGGAATGGTTACCGCACTAGGCTGGTCTCGTATTCAGGGAGTAACAGTTAAGCACCGTTAGGTCTGGTTAATAGTTTGGCTGGATTACTAACCATTAAATAATAATAATAAAAACACACGCCAGAAGAAGGACATGATAAGCTCTTCAGAGATGAGACATGTAAACGGAATGACAGAAAAAAAAGCAGAAAATCTACATTTAAATGGAGACAGACACACAAACTCCCCACCGACGTTACCTCATCCTTATCACCTCATTAACACAAACAAATATGACAAAGAAAAAAAAGTGCAGGATGATTAAACATGACGATGCTCTTCGTTAACTTCCTGTGTTCTTCATCTTTCTCTGTTGTTGTTTGTATACCTCCGTCAGAGGCCGGGGGGGGTATGGTCACCACCCTTGTCTGCGTGTATGGTTAATCATATGAATAAACGAGGGACAGAGACCCTGAACGAAGTTTTTTTTTAAGATAATTGACGCATTATTGTTTGTAAAGACGAATATGGGTGTAAAATAACTGTTAAAAGTGATGTGCTGTATGCCCATATACTTGTTTTTGTACTTTTATCAGTACCTGTACCTGTACATTGCTCATAAACAAGTAAATGACAATCAACTAAACACCTCGAGCTTAAAACGACAGAGAGAGAGAGAATGGAAAGAGGGAATGAAAGAATGAGAGAAAATGAAAGAATGGCAGAGAGAGGGGATGAAGGTAAGAGAGACTAAAAAAGATTAGGCGTAGAGAAAATGAAGGTATGGGCGAGAGAAAATGAAAGAAAGACATAATGGACAAAGAGAGGATGAAAGAATGACAAAGAGAGAGAGAGAGAGAGAGAGAGAGAGAGAGGTCATAAGGAACAGACACTAGTCTTGTGTTATGGTAAAAGTGTCGTGTTGATCATCAAATGGAAGAAGGTTATTCACTTGGGTTTTCCCGGCCACCTCCTCCCCCTTCCTCCACACCACCCTACCACGCCCCCACCTCCTCCCCCTTCCTCCACACCACCCTACCACGCCCCCTCCTCCTCCCCCTTCCTCCACACCACCCTACCACGCCCCCTCCTCCTCCCCCTTCCTCCACACCACCCTACCACGCCCCCTCCTCCTCACCCTTCCTCCACACCACCCTACCACGCCCCCACCTCCTCCCCCTTCCTCCACACCACCCTACCACGCCCCCTCCTCCTCACCCTTCCTCCACACCACCCTACCACGCCCCCTCCTCCTCCCCCTTCCTCCACACCACCCTACCACGCCCCCACCTCCTCACCCTTCCTCCACACCACCCTACCACGCCCCCACCTCCTCCCCCTTCCTCCACACCACCCTACCACGCCCCCACCTCCTCCCCCTTCCTCCACACCACCCTACCACGCCCCCACCTCCTCCCCCTTCCTCCCACACCACCCCACCCCCTACCACGCCCCCTCCTCCTCCCCCTTCCTCCACACCACCCTACCACGCCCCCACCTCCTCACCCTTCCTCCACACCACCCTACCACGCCCCCTCCTCCTCCCCCTTCCTCCACACCACCCTACCACGCCCCCTCCTCCTCCCCCTTCCTCCACACCACCCTACCACGCCCCCACCTCCTCCCCCTTCCTCCACACCACCCTACCACGCCCCCTCCTCCTCCCCCTTCCTCCACACCACCCTACCACGCCCCCTCCTCCTCCCCCTTCCTCCACACCACCCTACCACGCCCCCACCTCCTCCCCCTTCCTCCACACCACCCTACCACGCCCCCACCTCCTCCCCCTTCCTCCACACCACCCTACCACGCCCCCTCCTCCTCACCCTTCCTCCACACCACCCTACCACGCCCCCACCTCCTCCCCCTTCCTCCACACCACCCTACCACGCCCCCTCCTCCTCACCCTTCCTCCACACCACCCTACCACGCCCCCTCCTCCTCCCCCTTCCTCCACACCACCCTACCACGCCCCCACCTCCTCACCCTTCCTCCACACCACCCTACCACGCCCCCACCTCCTCCCCCTTCCTCCACACCACCCTACCACGCCCCCTCCTCCTCCCCCTTCCTCCACACCACCCTACCACGCCCCCACCTCCTCCACCTTCCTCCACACCACCCTACCACCCCCCCACCTCCTCCCCCATCCTCCACACCACCCTACCACGCCCCCACCTCCTCCCCCTTCCTCCACACCACCCTACCACGCCCCCTCCTCCTCCCCCTTCCTCCACACCACCCTACCACGCCCCCTCCTCCTCCCCCTTCCTCCACACCACCCTACCACGCCCCCACCTCCTCACCCTTCCTCCACACCACCCTACCACGCCCCCTCCTCCTCCCCCCTTCCTCCACACCACCCTACCACGCCCCCTCCTCCTCCCCCTTCCTCCACACCACCCTACCACGCCCCCACCTCCTCCCCCTTCCTCCACACCACCCTACCACGCCCCCTCCTCCTCCCCCTTCCTCCACACCACCCAACCACGCCCCCTCCTCCTCCCCCTTCCTCCACACCACCCTACCACGCCCCCACCTCCTCCCCCTTCCTCCACACCACCCTACCACGCCCCCACCTCCTCCCCCTTCCTCCACACCACCCTACCACGCCCCCTCCTCCTCCCCCTTCCTCCACACCACCCTACCACGCCCCCTCCTCCTCCCCCTTCCTCTACACCACCCTACCACGCCCCCTCCTCCTCACCCTTCCTCCACACCACCCTACCACGCCCCCTCCTCCTCCCCCTTCCCTCCCTCCAGCCACACAGTTCAACATCAGGTGGATTGGTCACTCAGGTGCACGGACACAAACACCCGCCAGGCTGTCGCTCAGAATATGTCCCCCACAAGCACCACTCAAAATATGCCCCCACAAACACCACTCAGAATATGTCCCCCACAAGCACCACTCAGAATATGCCCCCACAAACACCACTCAGAATATGTCCCCCACAAGCACCACTCAGAATATGCCCCCACAAACACCACTCTGTATATGTACCCCGGAAGGACCACTCAGAATATGTAACCCACAAGTACCACTCAGAATATGCCCCACAAACACCACTCAGAATATGTAACCCACAAGTACCACTCAGAATATGCCCCCACAAACACCACTCTGTATATGTACCCCGGAAGGACCACTCAGAATATGTAACCCACAAGTACCACTCAGAATATGCCCCCACAAACACCACTCAGAATATGTACCCCACAAGTACCACTCAGAATATGTACCCCACAAGTACCACTCAGAATATGACCTACATAAGTGTCACTCAGAATACATATCTAATGCCTCCCTCACCGTTATCACTCAGAAAGCTTGAAAATCAGAGACATCAACAGTGATTCCTATAGTTACTGACAGGTGACCCATGAGGTAGATTGTGCATTATCAGAATGACCGGGGATTTACCACTGTTACGATAGGCTTACATACAGTATCTTCTGATGGCTTACATTTAGGTGTACATATTTTTGTGTGTGTGTGTGTGTGCGCGCGTGAGCTTTTCCGTATACCCCACATGTTAAGATAGGATGAGAATATATATATATATACTCTCTCTCTCTCTCTCTGTCTCTCTCTACGTTTCACAAGAAGGCTGAGAAAGAATGAGCAAATCTTCCCTTTATATCCGATTCTTTAGGGAACGAGTTTGGTATCACGTATTATTTACAGATAAGATAAAATTAAGTATTGCGAGACACTTGTATCAGGGTTAAGGAACTGACTGTTATTGTGTTACCACCTGGGAGTTACTGTAGCTGTAATGTTACCACCTGGGAGTTACTGTAGCTATAATGTTACCACCTGGGAGTTACTGTAGCTATAATGTTACCACCTGGGAGTTACTGTAGCTATAATGTTACCACCTGGGAGTTACTGTAGCTGTAATGTTACCACCTGGGAGTTACTGTAGCTATAATGTTACCACCTGGGAGTTACTGTAGCTATAATGTTACCACCTGGGAGTTACTGTAGCTGTAATGTTACCACCTGGGAGTTACTGTAGCTGTAATGTTACCACCTTGGAGTTACTGTAGCTATAATGTTACCACCTGGGAGTTACTGTAGCTATAATGTTACCACCTGGGAGTTACTGTAGCTATAATGTTACCACCTGGGAGTTACTGTAGCTGTAATGTTACCACCTGGGTGTTACTGTAGCTGTAATGTTACCACCTGGGAGTTACTGTAGCTATAATGTTACCACCTGGGAGTTACTGTAGCTATAATGTTACCACCTGGGAGTTACTGTAGCTATAATGTTACCACCTGGGAGTTACTGTAGCTGTAATGTTACCACCTGGGAGTTACTGTAGCTGTAATGTTACCACCTTGGAGTTACTGTAGCTATAATGTTGCCACCTGGGAGTTAATGTAGCTATAATGTTACCACCTGGGAGTTACTGTAGCTATAATGTTACCACCTGGGAGTTACTGTAGCTGTAATGTTACCACCTGGGAGTTACTGTAGCTGTAATGTTACCACCTGGGAGTTACTGTAGCTGTAATGTTACCACCTGGGAGTTACTGTAGCTGTAATGTTACCACCTGGGAGTTAATGTAGCTGTAATGTTACCACCTGGGAGTTACTGTAGCTGTAATGTTGCCACCTGGGAGTTACTGTAGCTATATTGTTACCACCTGGGAGTTAATGTAGCTGTAATGTTACCACCTGGGAGTTACTGTAGCTGTAATGTTACCACCTGGGAGTTACTGTAGCTATAATGTTACCACCTGGGAGTTACTGTAGCTGTAATGTTACCACCTGGGAGTTACTGTAGCTGTAATGTTACCACCTGGGAGTTACTGTAGCTATAATGTTACCACCTGGGAGTTACTGTAGCTGTAATGTTACCACCTGGGAGTTACTGTAGCTGTAATGTTACCACCTGGGAGTTACTGTAGCTGTAATGTTACCACCTGGGAGTTACTGTAGCTGTAATGTTACCACCTGGGAGTTACTGTAGCTGTAATGTTACCACCTTGGAGTTACTGTAGCTGTAATGTTACCACCTGGGAGTTACTGTAGCTGTAATGTTACCACCTTGGAGTTACTGTAGCTATAATGTTACCACCTGGGAGTTACTGTAGCTGTAATGTTACCACCTGGGAGTTACTGTAGCTATAATGTTACCACCTGGGAGTTACTGTAGCTGTAATGTTACCACCTGGGAGTTACTGTAGCTGTAATGTTACCACCTGGGAGTTACTGTAGCTGTAATGTTACCACCTGGGAGTTACTGTAGCTATAATGTTACCACCTGGGAGTTACTGTAGCTGTAATGTTTCCACCTAGGAGTTACTGTAGCTGTAATGTTACCACCTGGGAGTTACTGTAGCTGTAATGTTACCACCTGGGAGTTACTGTAGCTGTAATGTTACCACCTGGGAGTTACTGTAGCTGTAATGTTACCACCTGGGAGTTACTGTAGCTATAATGTTACCACCTGGGAGTTACTGTAGCTGTAATGTTACCACCTGGGAGTTACTGTAGCTGTAATGTTACCACCTGGGAGTTAATACTTTACACACGCTGTACACCCAAATCTCTGTTTGTGATGTACACCAAAAGATTTGTTTATCCGAGGCCTGACGATTTACATACAAGAATACGGGTGACCTCAAGGGTGAGAGAGAGAGAGAGAGAGAGAGAGAGAGAGAGATTGTATCTTTAACCTACTTCCTTGAAATGAAAAGTAAGTTTAAGTCATAAAATTGGGTTTAAAATCCAAGATACAACCAGCTCCTATACAAGTGTGTGCCGTGTAAATCTTTAGAGTTCCTCTCCAATAAGTACCGCCTTCTACCTCTTTTCGATTGGGTTGCATACGTCTAGTTTCATCCAATCACATGACAGTTATAGGACACAACCTATTACTTCACATCGAAGACTTGCACTGATTGGTTCATTTTGGGACTCGGTAGGTGTGGGCGTGGCCTCACTAGAACCAGGTCAAGTCCCGTGATTTTCTCATATACGGTTCGACTCCTTGACAAGAGAAAAGTAATTATCATCCAGCCAGAGAAAGTTCTCATCCACCCTCACTGTACCATCCGTCATCCGCTACTCACTCCTTCCCGCCTTCTCACCGTCCATGGCCTGGTGTCGACGGGGTGGCCCTGGCGTTTCACTACACGTACACGTACAGTATACAGGGTGTGTGTACATAAATGCTGAACATACACATAATTAAGGACATAATGGTGACCGGGGTGTTGTCAGCTTCAATCAGGGGGTGGTGGTGATTGTGGTAGTGGTAGGTGGCGGGTGGTGGTGATTGTGATGGCAGTTGGTGGTGATTGTGGTGGTGGCGGGTAGTGGTGATTGTGGTAATAGCGGGTGATGGTGAGTGTGGTGGTAGTGAGTGGAGGTGATTGTGGTTGTAGCGAGTGGAGGTGATTGTGGTTGTAGCGAGTGGAGGTGACAGGTGGTAGCGAGTGGAGGTGACAGGTGGTAGCGAGTGGAGGTGACAGGTGGTAGCGGGTGATGGTAATTGTGGTAGTAGCGAGTGGAGGTGATTGTGGTGGTATCGAATGGAGGTGACAGGTGGTAGCGAGTGGTGGTGGTAGCGAGTGGTGGTGGTGGTGGTGGTAACGGGTGGTGGTGACCTTTTCATATTTACAACAGCTCGTCACCGACCTTGCCTGGCCTTGGCTGCGTGACGGTGCTAGTGGCCGTCCCCGTTGTAGTAAATATTTATACATCAACGTCCGCAGCCTCTGATGTTCCCTGGGTGTTCATCTCTTACCTCACGTCAACTGTAGGACTGTGAATCCCTGTTTGGAGGCCATCTGTTGGAGGCGGGGCGGGAGGGGGGCGTTTTATTAGACGTTACTCTGTTGTCTGAATGAGTTATACGACACTTCAACAGAATCCCCGTTAGTAGGTGACGATGTTCTGTTGATTAAATGTGTGGTAAGTGATGACCTTGTTCCACTACTACCATCACCACTACCACCACCAACGCCATCACCATCACCACTATCACCACAATCACCACCACGACCATCACCACCAACTCCATCACCATCACCACAATCACCACCACGACCATCACCACCAACTCCATCACCACTATCAC
Organism: Homarus gammarus; assembly: GCA_958450375.1. Lineage (NCBI taxonomy): Eukaryota > Metazoa > Arthropoda > Malacostraca > Decapoda > Nephropidae > Homarus > Homarus gammarus. Next base: position 810,757 of record CAUDMG010001588.1, on the reverse strand, counting down.
CACAATCACCACCACGACCATCACCACCAACTCCATCACCACCACGACCATCATCACCACCAACTCCATCACCATCACCACAATCACCACCACGACCATCACCACCAACTCCATCACCATCACCACTATCACCACAATCACCACCACGACCATCACCACCAACTCCATCACCATCACCACAATCACCACCACGACCATCACCACCAACTCCATCACCACCACGACCATCACCACCAACTCCATCACCACCACGACCATCATCACCACCAACTCCATCACCATCACCACAATCACCACCACGACCATCACCACCAACTCCATCACCATCACCACTATCACCACCACGACCATCATCACCACCAACTCCATCACCATCACCACAATCACCACCACGACCATCACCACCAACTCCATCACCACCACCACTATCACCACAATCACCACCACGACCATCACCACCAACTCCATCAACATCACCACAATCACCACCACGACCATCACCACCAACTCCATCACCATCACCACTATCACCACAATCACCACCACGACCATCACCACCAACTCCATCACCATCACCACAATCACCACCACGACCATCACAACCAACTCCATCACCACTATCACCACAATCACCACCACGACCATCACCACCAACTCCATCACCATCACCATCACCACAATCACCACCACGACCATCACCACCAACTCCATCACCACCACCACTATCACCACAATCACCACCACGACCATCACCACCAACTCCATCACCACCACCACTATCACCACAATCACCACCACGACCATCACCACCAACTCCATCACCACCACCACTATCACCACAATCACCACCACGACCATCACCACCAACTCCATTACCATCACCACTATCACCACAATCACCACCACCACCACCAACTCCATCACCACCACCACTATCACCACAATCACCACCACCACCATCACCACCAACTCCATCACCACCACGACCATCACCACCAACTCCATTACCATCACCACTATCACCACCATCACCACCACCACCATCACCACCACCACCACCACCAGCACTGGACATCCCCAGCAACTTCACAGGAAAAACTAACACTGGCAAAAAACTAATCAGGTGTCCTAACCCAGGTGGTGGCAGTGACAACAATGGTGGTGGTGGCAGTGGCAACAATGGTGGTGGTGGCAGTGACGATGGTGGTGGTGGCAGTGGCAACAATGGTCGTGGTGGCAGTGGCAACAATGGTGGTGGTGGCAACATTGGTGGTGGTGGCAGTGACGATGGTGGTGGTGGCAGTGGCAACGATGGTAGTGGTGGCAGTGGCAACATTGATGGTGGTGGCAACATTGGTGGTGGTGGCAGTGACGATGGTGGTGGTGGCAGTGGCAACGATGGTAGTGGTGGCAGTGGCAACAATGGTGGTGGTGGCAACATTGGTGGTGGTGGCAGTGGCAACAATGGTCGTGGTGGCAGTGGCAACGATGGTAGTGGTGGCAGTGGCAACAATGGTGGGGGTGGCAGTGGCGACAATGGTCGTGGTGGCAGTGGCAACAATGGTGGTGGTGGCAGTGGCAACATTGGGGGTGGTGGCAGTGGCAACAATGGTCGTGGTGGCAGTGGCAACGATGGTGGTGGTGGCAGTGGCAACAATGGTGGTGGTGGCAGTGGCAACAATGGTGGAGGTGGCAACATTGGTGGTGGTGGCAGTGGCAACAATGGTCGTGGTGGCAGTGGCGACAATGGTCGTGGTGGCAGTGACGATAATGATGGTGGTGGCAGTGGCAACAATGGTGGTGGTGGCAGTGGCAACAATGGTGGTGGTGGCAGTGACAGTGGCAACGATGGTGGTGGTGGCAGTGGAAACAATGGTGGTTGTGGCAGTGACAGTGGCAACAATGGTGGTGCCGGCAGTGGCAACATTGGCGGTCGTGGCAGTTACGATAATGATGGTGGTGACTGTGGCAACGACGGTGGTGGTGGCAGTGGCAACGATGATAGTGGTGGCAGTGACGACGATGATAGTGGTGTCAGTGGCAACGATGATGGTGGATGCAGAGACGACGATGATGGTGGTGGCAGTGGCAACAATGGTGGTGGTGGTGGCAGTTACGACGATGGTGGTGGTGGCAGTGACATTGATTGTGGTGGTGGTAGTGACAACAATTGTGGTGGTGGCAGTGACAACAATTGTGGTGGTGGCAGTGACAACAATTGTGGTGGTGGCAGTGTCGACAATTGTGGTGGTGGCAGTATCGACAATTGTGGTGGTGGCAGTGACAACAATTGTGGTGGTGGCAGTATCGACAATTGTGGTGGTGGCAGTATCGACAATTGTGGTGGTGGCAGTGTCGACAATTGTGGTGGTGGCAGTTAAAACGACAGTAGTGAGGAGTTGCAGGTGGGGAAGTACCAGTTACCACGGTCACAACCCCCTCCTATTATTATTATTATTACTATTATTATTATTATTACTATTATTATTATTATTATTGTTATTACATCAATATATTTTTTGTTTATCTTTTCTTTCCTGGATGCAATGGTTTCCAGTCATTCACGAACACCGCTGCCTCTCTCTCTCTCTCTCTCTCTCTCTCTCTCTCTCTCTCTCTCTTTTGTCTCTCATCATTCCATCTCTATTTTTTCTTTGGCACTCCAATTTCGCTTTCTTCAAACACAGGTCGTTTTATCTTAATATAAATACATTAGTAAGGAACATTTACAAATTAGTTTAGCAAGGTTCCTTACAGGTGTGGTCTGGTTACCTGTTGTCTACCTGTGGCCCAATACGGTGACCGTGACTTCTTCCTGGAGGGTGCCACTGGGTGCTAACCGGAATTAGGACGGCATTTGTGTAACAATGGCCGGACACTGTCTGGGTCACCGTGTCAGGTAGTGAGGTTTGTTTCCGTGACGTACTGGTGTGTGTGTGTGTGTGTAGAGCGAAGGGTGAGATAAAGGGAAGTGAGGAGGGGGAGGAGGAGTGGGGGAGGGAAAGTGAGTTGGGGGGGTGGTGTGAGTTAGTGCACAACCCACATGTTCCGGAACTAGTTTAGGCCTCGTCACAAAACCCAAAACATTCTGGTCACGACCTCCGCCCATAACGACCCGAGCCCGTGTTTCCTCCTTTCCTCCTCCCTCATCATCAAGCTTTCCTTCCTTCCCTCTTTCTCTTTCCACTGTATCTCCCACCTCTCAATCTCCCTCAACTTCTCCCTCATCTCCCTTCCTCCACCACCACAGCACTGGCCCGACAGCCACCATTACTAACCTAAGGAGTGAATGCGGGTTATGCCTTATCTAGCTAATGAACGATTCTTTTGGGTCATTTTTAATGTAACTTGTATATTCTTCACGATTATCTGTTTTGTGTTTACATAAAAGTTTATAATTGTTTGAGATGATACGAGTGTTGTTTTGGTGGACATTATAATATGACGTCATCAGTTACTCAGTCGCTGATTGGACGCAAAAAAACCACACCTTCAATTTGTCTCGGTGCAGTGTCAGCCAATCAACGATAGCTTTCGGCATTCATAAATCAATTAACAGTGTAGTAAAATTAATATTGTTTCCAATATCATTTACATTAATTTTGGGCAACTGAAGATTATGTTTGGGCCCAGCAAGGGTTGATGACATAGAAATATTCGAATATTAGTTATCATTGAATTTCAAGATAAAAAGAATTCTTGTAACCATTTATAGGAATTTAATTATTATGATATCGTAGCGGACGAAAGAGAGAGAGAGAGAGAGAGAGAGAGAGAGAGAGAGAGAGAGAGAGGTGGGCAGAGGAAAATACAGAACAATTAAGACAAAAATTAAGATATGTTTAATTACAACAACAAAAAGACACCAAGAAGGGTAAATACCACAGGAAATATAAATGAATGAATAAAAAAAAATTGACTTTAATGAGTAACAATGAGTTTACCGCTCCAATATTCTGCATGATGATGACGTGTGATGAACCGGGAGTGAGACGAAGACTTACACCAAAAAAAAGTAGATAAATCGATGCCAAAACTTAGGAAGAAAACGAATACATGAATACAGGAGAAGGGGAATATGTTTAGTAATAATAAAGTTGTACTATAGGAAAGGAAGATAAATTTACAGTATATAAAAGAAAAACAATTTACTGTAATCCTCTCCGTTTCTCCCCATTTCTCTCAATACAGTTCCCCCTCACATATATAATCCTCTCCCCACGTTTCCTAGCCGTCCTACTATCCCTACTCCTTCCCCCCACACGTAATTTTCCTTCCCACCCTGAGGACGATACTGTTATCAAGGTGGCCAAGATAACTTATAATCAGGCAGTGAACATTACAACTTGTCATGAGAGCGAGGCAGGTAAGGTTATCACTGGGCAGGTTACCCCCCTCCTCCCCCCTCCGTGGGCAGCTGAGTGAGTGATAGCAGACGCCTTGGTTGAGGAGGTATCTTGGTTGTGATGAGTGCTTTGGTGTACAGGTTTGGTTTGGTTTGGAGAGGAGAGGTCAGGAGAGGGGTTAGGTTAGTTTGGGTATCTTTTATGAAGTGTGACTACCGTTCGGATTATAATAATAGTCATAGTAATAATACTACAACTACTAATAGTGTACTTCTGCTACTACAGTACTACTAGTAATAGTAATAATAAATATAATATGACAAACAAAACAAAACACTATCCTTAATAACTGCAAAACAATAATAACAATAATGGAAAAAAGATCAAATGACTACCAATATAAATTTCCAAGGTTACAATCAACACAACTTTCATTCCAAAAAGTAGAAGTGTTAGTTCGTAGTGAATTAAGATCCGATAAGTACTAAGTGACTTATAAAAAGCTGTTTAATATCTCAGCTAATCAGTAGAGAGGTCAATTTAGTGTGTGTGTGGTAGTCCCAAGATCTTGTTGCAGTCACGTGTTGTAGCTAATTTTATAAGGTGTTGCAATAGTTTGTAGGTACGTCAGATGTTGTAAGACTGTGTAAAGCCTGTGTTGTAAGTTTATTCAAAAGTCATGTGTTGTACCAAATGAAGAATCCTTTGTCAGTCAGCATGCCAATATCGCCCACTGTCAGGAAGTCAAGATCAGTCTATCAGTAAGTCAAGCTTCCAACTGTCAGATCGTTAAGAACCCACACTGTCAGCGAATCAATTTCCCATTGTCAGCACGTTAAGACCTACCTGCTGTCGACACTAGACATTCATTTACGAGTTAAGACAACCAACAAAACGCATGCCAGTGTTAAACAAGCTGTCAGCACTCAGCCCCTTCCGTCAGCAAACCCCGTACTTCCCCAGTCTACACACCGCCACGACTCACCGTCAGCAACTCAAAAACTCATTATCAGCCCCGTCCAAGAGCAGCCATTGTTACAATGTGTGAATAAGACACCTTATCTATAGTGGTTAATACACCTGGTCTTGTTATCTCCCTATCACCTGCTCCGCGCCTCAGAGAATGCTTTGAAATACCATAAACTTCGCATACGCAAGCCATTGAAAAAGTGAGATCACACACACACACACCCCCGAGCCCTAAGGGTACGGGTCGCTCGCTCCTAATATGGGTTAAGCAAGGGGCGTTGGGTGACGACGGGGAAGGAATGGTATGGCAACCGATCGAAAACATAATCAAAATCACATATCCAAACCAAAAGAAACTATACAGTACATCTTATGGTTGCTGCATGGAATGTCAGGACCCTTCTGGATACGGGCAAAAGAGCTGGCTAGGTATAACATCGATATAGCAGCCATTAGTGAGTCCGGGCTCCCAGACGAGGGTCAATTCACAGAACAGGGATCTAGCTATACCTTCTTCTGGAAGGGTAGGCATGCTGCGGATAGAAACCGCATTTATGGAGTTGGCTTTGCCATCTGCCAACGCATCCTACGCAGGCTAACTGAAATGCCCATTGGGATCAACGACGCTCCGAGTCCCACTGAATCACTCACGTCATGCCCTTTTCATCAGTGCATACGCCCCAACACTGGATGCAGAGGATGACATCAAGGAGGCATTTTACGCCAACCTTGACAAAGTGCAAACCACTATCCTCGGAGAAGACAAGGTTGTGCTCCTTGGTGACTTCAATGCCAGAGTTGGCAGAGATGCTGACATTTGGCAGGGAACCATGGGGCGAAATGGACTAGGCAGGTGTAATCCCAACGGTCTACTCCTCCTCAGCAGGTGTGCTGCACACAACCTCACTATCACCAATATCACCGACAAGTTCAAGGGTTCGTGGCAACACTTACGATCCAAACACTGGCATCTCATTGACAACATTATTGGCAGAGAAAAAAGTCGCTGAGATGTCCTCATCACCCGTACCATATGCATGAATCAGACCATTGCGACACTGATCATCGGCTCGTCAGAGCCAAGCTTTCACTTCACGTCACCCCAAAACAGCGAAGACAAGAAGCCTCGAGAAGAGGTTTTAACACTTAGCGTCTGGAGGCTCCAGCGGTATCACATGCTTTAAGAGAGCAGCTGGAACGTGGGCTGATAAACAATCCAACAACGAACAACCAAAATCCCATTGCTGTACGGGATATTCTCAACACTGTCACGACGAAAACCTGCAGAGAGGCCCTCGGCCAGATCGAAAGACACCAGGATTGGTTTGATGAAAATGCCCAGACAATCAATGTACAGTACTCATTAATGATAAATCGTGCTGCTCTAACTGACTGGCAGAACAACCCTCAGTCTAGGATGAAAGCTGATACCTTCTGCAAGAATAAAGCTGTGGCCCAGCGGGAACTTCGCAATCTAAAGAATAACCGGTTTAAAACTAAAGCATGTGAAACACAAAAAATTGCAAATCAGCACAAGATGTATGAATTTTTCAATTCCACCAAAACACTTTATGGGCCAATCACTCGTGGCGCAGCCCCCCTCCGCTATTCACTGCTCGATCGAAACACTGATGCAGATGTGCTGATTACCCAGCAGGTCCCTCAGCATCCAAAACTGACCCGTCTCAGCTATCCTCCATCCCTAGATGAGGTAGCTACTGCCCTCAAACAGATGAAAAATAACAAGGCCTCAAGGCCTGATGGAATCCCAGGTGAAGTGTATAATGCAGGAGGACCTGTGCTTGCCAGCCGTCTCCACTCTCTTCTGGAGAATATATGGGTAAAGGAGGAAATTCCCCAAGCCCTTAAAGACGCCTCCATCTTCAATATTTATAAGAACAAGGGAGACCGGTCAGACTATCGCAGCTACCGCGCGATCTCGCTGCTTCCGTAGCTGGGAAGATTATTGCCCGAGTCCTCCTAAACAGACTTCTTCCTGAGTCGGAAAACTTCCTCCTAGGATCTCAGTGTGGTTTTAGACCATCACATGGCACCACTAACATGATCTTTGCTGCCCGCCAGATACAGGAAAAGTGCAGAGAACAGCGTCATGACCTGTACATGGTCTTCATCGACCTAACCAAGGCCTTCGACTCGGTCAAAAGGGAAGCCCTCTGGTGGACACCTCAGCCGTTTTGGCTGCCCCCCAAAATTCATCGCCATTAAGAGGCAACTCCACGATGGCATGAACGGCAGTGTCCTGCACAATGGCACCAAGTATCTTTTCCAATTTCTTGGCTGCCTTCCTTACTCGTGCCAGTGCCAATTTAGCCGGCGGGATGGACATCCAGTACCGGATGAAGGGTCTTTTCAACATAAGACGACTCCAGACAAGCACAAAAGTGTGGGCAGCTTCCATTACTGAACTTCAGTATGCAGACGACCTCTCTCTTGTTGCTCACACTGAACGCGAAATATAGGAGATCCTGAACATCTACGCAGATGCGTAGGCACACTTTGGCCTTGAGGGGAATGTACATAAGACTCAGATTTTCTTTCAACCTGTCCCTGGTTCAGACACACCTCCACCAACCAGGCATCCATCTTAACCGTACTCCCCTCTCAAATGTTACTCACTTTCGGTATCTTGGCTCCTACCTTTCCACCACCACGGATATCGATGAAGAAATTCAGCATCCGATCAGATGTGCATCTCAAGCCCTTGGCAGACTCCGAAACCGTGTCTTAAGCTGTAGGGAGCTGAAATTATCAACAAAGTTACATGTATATCGAGTAGTGGTCCTCCCCACCCTGCTATATGGCAGCAAGACATGGGTCACATACAGGAAGCACCTCAAGGCACTTGAAAACTTTCACCTAACGTAGTCTACGTTCCATCCTCCGAGTTCGCTGGGAAGACAAGAGAACAAATGCCAGTATTCTTGCTGACACCAACTGTAGGAGCATCGAGGCTACCATTATCCATGAACAACTATGCTCTACTGGCCATGTTACCAGCATGGACGACAGTAGGCTGCCAAAGCAGCTACTTTACAGTCACCTAACGAATAGTAAACGTAACGCCGGCGGGCAACTGAAAAGGTATAAGGATAGTCTTAAGACAAACCTGAAAAAGTGCCAAATCGACCCCCTCACCTGGGAGACGATTACTCCACATCTTAACGCTTGAAGAAGCACCACACGAGACGGTGGCAATACTTTCGAGTGAGCCCGACTGCAAACTGAGGCAGACAAGGCCGCCGCCCCTCCCGCACTCGATGTAGCCCTCCACATGTGCAACATCTGTGAACAACTTTGCCGTTCCCGTATCGGTATCTTTTGTCACCTCAAAACTCACAAAAGAAGGTGACATCCCTAATAACTCATATCATTGTATCATAGCTGGATGATCGTCATACTCGATTCTGAGCGACAGCAAAGTAGTAGTAGTAGATGGTGGGGGTGATTGCGTTTGCGATAGGGGGGTGGTGGTGGTGGGGGTGATGGTGTTTGTGAGAGAAGGTGGTGGGGTGATGGTGTTTGTGATAGGGTGATAGTAGTCACAGACGCAATATTGTCCTTAATAACTGTACTTTAAAGGGTGGTAGGGGAAGGGAAAGGGTTAAAGGGAGGGGAGGTTAAGGGAGGTGGTGGGGGGTACCGGTGTTCGGTATATTGTAGCTGGTGATAACTGCTTAAATTACTTGGGAATCCCGAAGGAGGAGGTGTAGGTGCGGCAGTGGCTGGCTGGCAGTCACTGCTTTTATGACAAGGAGGAGGAGGAAGAAAAAAAGAGGAGGAGGAAGAAGAAAAAGGGGACGCGGAGATAGAGCAAATGAGACATTTTTATATTGTCCGCTGAAGCACAACATATAGTATCTATACATATATATATATATATATATATATATATATATATATATATATATATATATATATATATATATATTTATATATATATATATATATGTGTGTGTGTGTGTGTGTGTGTGTTAACTGATGCACGGGTGGTTTTCCTGCCCGACCTAAGCAAGGCTCGGCTAGAGGCAGGCTGCTACGCGATGGTGGTTGGGAATCCCCACGAAGACAGGCAGGCCGGCCTGCTGGTAGGTGCTGACTCCACCAGGCTCCTTTGGTGGTGGTCCAAGAGCCTGCCTGCCTGCCTGCCTTCACCCATGGTAGGTTAGTTGGTAAGTCAAGAAATAGGTAAATGTGTAGGCTGGTAGATGAATGAATTGATGAGTAATATTATTTACGACTTTACGTGAAATCAAATAGCAGAATTGCCCGTAAAATAGACAAGTAGATAAACAGATAAAAAAGTGAAGTAGACACAAGTGGGTAAATAGATTTGGTAGACGAGTAGAAAGGGAAGTCAGTCGGTATTTGGATATGTTGGTATGTGGATTCCAAGAGACTAGAAAGTTTACTACTAAGAAAATAGGAAGGCAGGTCACTCGGTCAAGAGGTCACATATCTACGCAAGAAGAGGATTGGGTAAATTATTAGTGGGCAGGTGTGTGTATAATTGGGCAAGAAGGTTGACCAGTGTGGGTTAACTGTGGTAAGAGGTAAGAGAGTTAGTCAGGTGGGGACAGGAAGGAAATTCAGGAAGGGATTGTCTTGTGGGGAGTTGTAACCTAATTTAGAGAGGAATATGAAGTGTTGGAGAGATGTAGACTACTTTAGGATAGTGTTGTAGAAGTGTAGCTTGGTGTTGGAGAGATGTAGACTACTTTAGGATAGTGTTGTAGAAGTGTAGCTTGCTGTTGGAGAGATGTAGACTACTTTAGGATAGTGTTGTAGAAGTGTAGCTTGGTGTTGGAGAGATGTAGACTACTTTAGGATAGTGTTGTAGAGGTGTAGCTTGGTGTTGGAGAGATGTAGACTACTTTAGGATAGTGTTGTAGAAGTGCAGCTTGGTGTTAGAGACATGTAGACTACTTTAGGATAGTGTTGTAGAAGTGTAGCTTGGTGTTGGAGAGATGTAGACTACTTTAGGATAGTGTTGTAGAAGTGTAGCTTGGTGTTGGAGAGATGTAGACTACTTTAGGATAATGTTGTAGAGGTGTAGCTTGGTGTTGGAGAGATGTAGACTACTTTAGGATAGTGTTGTAGAAGTGTAGCTTGGTGTTGGAGAGATGTAGACTACTTTAGGTTAGTGTTGTAGAAGTGCAGCTTGGTGTTGGAGAGATGTAGACTACTTTAGGATAGTGTTGTAGAAGTGTAGCTTGGTGTTGGAGAGATGTAGACTACTTTAGGATAGTGTTGTAGAGGTGTAGCTTGGTGTTGGAGAGATGTAGACTACTTTAGGATAGTGTTGTAGAAGTGTAGCTTGGTGTTAGAGAGATGTAGACTACTTTAGGATAGTGTTGTAGAAGTGTAGCTTGGTGTTGGAGAGATGTAGACTACTTTAGGTTAGTGTTGTAGAAGTGCAGCTTGGTGTTGGAGAGATGTAGACTACTTTAGGATAGTGTTGTAGAAGTGTAGCTTGGTGTTGGAGAGATGTAGACTACTTTAGGATAGTGTTGTAGAAGTGTAGCTTGGTGTTGGAGAGATGTAGACTACTTTAGGATAGCGTTGTAGAAGTGTAGCTCGGTGTTGGAGAGATGTAGACTACTTTAGGATAGCGTTGTAGAAGTGTAGCTTGGTGTTGGAGAGATGTAGACTACTTTAGGATAGCGTTGTAGAAGTGTAGCTTGGTGTTGGAGAGATGTAGACTACTTTAGGATAGCGTTGTAGAAGTGTAGCTTGGTGTTGGAGAGATGTAGACTACTTTAGGATAGTGTTGTAGAAGTGTAGCTTGGTGTTGGAGAGATGTAGACTACTTTAGGATAGCGTTGTAGAAGTGTAGCTTGGTGTTGGAGAGATGTAGACTACTTTAGGATAGTGTTGTAGAAGTGTAGCTTGGTGTTGGAGAGATGTAGACTACTTTAGGATAGTGTTGTAGAAGTGTAGCTTGGTGTTAGAGAGTTGTAGTCTAGTTTAGAAGTGATGGAGAGGTGTAGTCTAGTTTAGAAGTGATGGAGAGGTGTAGTCTAGTTTAGAAGTGATGGAGAGGTGTAGCCTAGTTTAGAAGTGATGGAGAGTTGTAGTCTAGTTTAGAAGTGATGGAGAGGTGTAGTCTAGTTTAGAAAGGAAAATGTGTTAGAGGTGTTAACTTGGTGTAAACAAGGACACTTATAAATCAACATCAGAAACGCAGCAGTGTTAGGAGGGATTCTCTCGCTGCAATGACCAAATGCTGGAGGTAGTGACTCAAGCTCGGCTCTCCCTCACGCCACCTAGTGTGACAGTAGTATCTTTATTCTACAACGTAAATAGGATGTTGTGTCGTAATTCAGAGTACTTTGCGATTCACTGTTATCTTCCATTTCCTGTCTTAGATATTTCAGTATTTTATTTTAGCTCTGCAATGGCATTACAGCTCAAGACATATTTAGTTGGTGTTCTTTGGTCCCGAGGGAAACTGCACAGTATTTACGTTGTGCAAGGTATTTTTTTATTTACTGATACTATATATTTATTGATAGCTGTATTCGCTGTAAGTTAATCATACGAAAAGCTGCTTTATAGTCAACTCTACAAAGAAATGATCTGCAGTACTGTATTACGAGAAGAGTGAGGAAAAGAGTTCAGAATACAGTATGCTATAAGAAGAGGCAGTCGGCACTCAAGTGACTTTATTCAAGTGCTTCTCAAGGGCGTCGCTCATTTCATCCCCTCACACACACACACACACACACACATACACACACACACACACACGTATCAGGAACAATATAAACTACGATACATTATATGTGATAGTGAGATATTTCGATTGTGTAACTGTCAGTGTAGACTCCAATTTGCTGGTACGTTATTGTTTATAGTACAGCAGGGATATACTCCAGTACTTCTAATGAGCGTAACTTAATTAATCCTTTTATATATGTTACGAGTAAATGATTACTACCAAGATTCAGCAAAATAAACGTGAGTGATATGTATTGACTGTGAGGGAGGTTAAATATAATGATCTCTTCACCAGGTGTTTATGGCAGGGGTGACTCATGCGTGATGATATGTCATGCTCATTGTTGACTGTACAGGAATTCCTCATAACCTGTGTTGCAATAAGACACACGTAAGAAGGATGTTCAAGGAGCGGAAAGGCTGATGCGTGAAGGAGGTGAGAAGGGTGTCGCCTAGCAGCGCCGTGGCGGGAAATGCCGTCAGGAGAGCAGCAAAAAGCTTATCAGTCTATCTTGCCCGACAGTTTTCCCCAAGATGAAGAAGGTTAATGCTCTTACAAGCTCAGGATATGATAACAAGAGCGACGACGAATTGGCCACTAGCTACGTTAAGTCGCACTAGAATATAAAACCCGCATCCTTCCACCGCAAAAACCAGAGAGGTGAGGGAACTCGACTCGAGCAATAGGTTAATAAAACTCACAGTTCGAACCGTAAGCAACATAATCAGCTCAGTTAAAGGTTAGTAAGGCTATTATTCACGTAGTGGTTATTAGACCCTCTAAACAGATGAATATCTCGTAGTACTCCAAGTCAACCGCCTCGTTTTCTGCACATGTGTAAACATGATGGGCGTTAGATTTTTCTTCGCTTTTATGTTTATCAGGTCAGAGGGTTCTTGGTTCCGTGGCTTTGTTTTCCACCTCAATTGTTTCAATTTCAGGACTGAACAAATAAACGGGAGTTGTCTTTCCGTCTTGAGAGTTAATGAGCTGTAAGATATATCCCGAGAGCTATCTTGGGTGCTGAGTTACAGTAATGACAGCCAGCTGTTGTTCCGGCTGGACGGTCAAATAACAACGTCCTATTATTTATTACAGTACTTAAAAGCGACCATCTTCTAATGGTAGACTCTGCAGCCAAGAATGACGAAAATAATTCCGGACTTAGAAACCTTCCATATCAAGATAGGTTAAAAAAACTAAACTTGCATTCCCTAGAACGACGAAGAGTGCGGGGAGATGTGATAGAAGTATTTAAGTGGGTAAAGGAATCGATAAAGGAGATATAGATAAAGTTCTTATAATATCCGAGCAGGATAGGACTCGTAGCAACGGATTTAAGTTGGATAAGTTTAGGTTTAGGAGGGAGATAGGAAGGAACTGGTTCACAAATAGGGTGGTGGACGAGTGGCACAAGCTTAGCAACTTTGTAGTAAGTGTTGGAACGCTGGAGGGTCTTAGTATTATATTTTCGCCCACCAGGCCTTGATGTGGGTCATAAAATGACCTGTGGCCGGGTGGGCTAATTCCCGTAAAAAAAAAAAAAAAAAAAAAAAAAAAAAAAAAAAAAAAAAAAATATATAATATATATATTATATATATATATATAATATATATATATATATATATATATATATATATATGCAAGTAAATCACTGTAGGTGCGCGTGATCTAGGTATATGCTGATAACCACCAGGAAAGAAGAAAACACGAAGTTCCCAAGCGCTTTCGTGTAATTCACATCTTCAGGGGTGAGTACAGACTGTACTCACCCCTGAAGATGTGAATTACACGAAAGCGCTTGGGAACTTCGTGTTTTCTTCTTTCCTGGTGGTTATCAGCATATATATATATATATATATATATTATATATATATATATATATTATATATATTATATGTATATATATAATATATATATATATATATATATATATTTATATTATATATATTATATATATATATATATATATATATATATATATATATATATATATAAAACTCCTCTCTTAACATAACTTTATAACATTATATTATTTTATACTTTGGTTCCATTAATATTCTTGGGTGTTAAAAACTTGCAATAATTAAGAAGTTTTAATAAACTTAACATAAATTTACCTGTGTAAAACTAAAGAAGAAAGTGTTGCACTATTCGGTGGTGCATGTTTGACGAAGCTCTTCGATTCCTGGGAAAAATCTCTGGCCGAGTTTGGGTTTTCAGAGGTTTTGTACGGTGAATTTCTCCGTAACTGAAAGCGTCAGAATGCACCTCACTTGTTGACTTAAGCTAAGGATACGTTACTTAATATTATCTCCTAACTGGTGGTTAAGCAAATATAACTAGTTGAGGTAGTTGAGGTACAATTCTGATACTACACTTTATCGCAAGTGAATCAGTTACGAGGGCTATTTATCGAATGAACCTTTGTGAATCTTCATCCTGCAGGTTCGCATCTGTTAAACGTGATGGGACGCCGACTCCTCTTTCATAGAATTTCTCTGTCCATTCTCTGGTTAACTAAATGTTTACGCTGGGGAATTTTTCAGTGCAATACTTTCATGTCTGGGATGTTCTTTTTCGTCAGTGAACTTATTGTTGGCAAGTTAAGAAGGGCATTGTTGCGTTCTTTCGGTATTTCCAACACGCTCCACTTAGCCGTCGCCTTCCAAATAACTTGTTTAAATTATTGCTTACCGTGTATCTTTGATATAAAAAAGTATAAATATAACAAAAAAAACATTATATATGAAATTTCTTATTATAAATACATATAACAAAATCTTAATATTAGATTTCAACAAAAAACGTAAGTTGGGTAATAATTAAATTTATAACTATGAAATAAAAACGCATGTGGGCGTGTCCGACTTTCTGGTGACAAATGGCAATTTATCCAGTGTGATTTTTGTTGTTGTTGTACTAATTAGAGACCAACTATCCAGTTTTAACGCTACTATAACCAAGACCACTTCACACATCCAATACAGACATGAGTAGTGAGGTGTAAATGTGATATTTGCCCTGAGTGATGAACCCGGTTGTGATGAGGCTGCAGTAAAATTCCTCTGTTGTTTTCCCACGCTCACGAACGTCACTATTTATCATCTTCCCTGTTTCCCTTATCGTTCCTTCTTCCTTTACTACCTTTCTTCGTCCTTAATTTAATGTATTTATGTATTTTTAATTAATATGGAATAGGACGAGTTGTAGTGTGAAAATATGGGAGGAAATTTAAATACGTGAAAATGTTAAATATATATAATTCCTAGTGTGCAAAGATAACTAGCATTAATATTTGTGAAGGCAAAGATAATGGTAATTTGTAAAAAATTCATACGTAGGTTACAGAAAATTTAAGTGAAATGACGAAAGGTAAGGATTCAGAATTATCTCAAGTTGAGTGTGCACTGTTGTAGATAAATGTAAAGATTGTCAAGACTTACCTGATGATGGAGTTGTTCTCGCCCTTATTGGTGGAGGAGGAGGTGGTGTTGTTGGTCGCCTTGGACAGATCCATCCTGGCGGAGGCCTGCACCAGTTGCTCCGTCATCAGGCTCTGCAGGTCCAACATCCTCCAGCCTTCGTCGACGACACCTCACAAAATGTTAACAAGAAGTCAGCCGCTCAATACCCAATCGATAATGTGACTTGAGGGAAGGGTTGCGGAGGGATTTTCGGTCACTGACAACACATATTAATTGACACACAGTTTGGTTGAACAACGTGTCTTGGGTTACACTTTGAGTCTTTACATCACGGACAGGTCCCGTGCATGATGTTTATGGGTCTTCACTACACTTCAGGTAAGAACAGCCTCGTTCAGTCGCCCTCATGTCACCACTGACCAGTCCAGAGAGAGCAGAGCTGCATCTGGTTTTCCCTGAGCGCGTGTCTTCATCCCCGCACTTGCTGTCTCTTGCCATAAGCTCTCACTACACCCAAGCGAAAAACACTGGTATCAACCCGCACTTCCTCTCGCTCTCAGCTTCTCGCGGCGTCTCCTCGGGTTATGAATTCGCTCGGTAGATTACCACGATAGCGGGCCCCGTCAGTTTTCCAGCTCGCTAGATGGCTCTGTGTAGTGGCTCCGTCCCCGCTCACAAGGTGGCTCTAAGAACGGCGCTGGTCGACTGTTGATTGTGTATTGGGGAAACGCTGCTGCTCGGGACTATCATGGCCTCCGCTGCTAACCTTTCCTGGAACGGAACAGATAATTGTTACTGTGTCATCTCTATCTCTCTCGTCTGACCGTCATCTTCGGTCCCAACGTCCTTGTGCCTTCACTCATCACCGCCCTTGCGAGTTCGTTTATCTCTCTCTCTCTCTCTCGTCTCACTCTCTCTTTAGGGTCTTATCGTGAAGAGAATTACTGAAACAGTACCCTGGTTAGTGTTTCTGAGTGATCCACCGGACCTTGACACTGATAACAGAGATACACTCAACTTATCGGTTTTGAGAGATAGAAAATGGAGAAAGAGTGGGAGAAAACGATGATGAATATTACTGAAATACATTTACAATTACTGTACACACCCGAGGCAACGAAATCAGATACACTTTGTTTATTGTCTGGTTTACCTGAACAAATCTCGTGTAGGTACATGCAATTTTGCCTAAAAGATGCTACTGTATGTCCATGATAATTCTTACAATAAATTGTAATCTTTCAGGTTATGGGAAGGAATTGATTATGTTTGGAAAAAGTTTGGTGACGACATAATGTAATGGAGGTGTTCAGATGTTAATACTGATGCAAGATGAATTTAGAAGTGACTCTCTGTTCATTACATTCCAGGTCACAATGACTTTCCTTGTTGGGCTGATTACCCCAAACAATCGTTTAAAGAATTTATAGAATTATTCCACAAATTAAAAGTTTTATTAGTTTGCATTTTTTATGAGGTCGTCATCATTACATTGTCTATTTTAACGATTCTAAACAAAAAAAATAACAGGAATGAAATTGAGTTTTATGATGATTAGTAGCGACTTTCTTAAGCCTTTGATGGTCTCTCTCTCTCTCTCTCTCTCTCTCTCTCTCTCTCTCTCTCTCTCTCTCTCTCTCTATATATATATATATATAAATATTTTTATATATATATATATATATATATATATATATATATATATATATATATTGCTTAGACCTATAACACGAAAAAAATGAACCACGAGCCAAAAGAGCGAGGGACAGCCCCATGAACTTGGTTGGTGGAGGGAGGAGGGAGGAGGTGAGGGACCTTGAGGGTGGAGGAGTTGAGGTACAGTGGTTCACTCTCCCCATCAGTCAACTCAGTATAATCGCGGTCACTCATTCCGTACAACCGTTAAATAGATAGATAATACTGAATTCCACAGATCCCATCCACTTTTCTGTAAGATTTAACACAAAGCGAGTAAATTACCTGGGAACTTTCATGCTGTACAATTTATCTGTGGTATTGTGCCATCTGTAGACTTATCACTTGAACATTGTATGATATTGCCAGTCAACTCTTGGAATCCCACATGGGGATTTACTGGGACCTCAACCCGCCCTCTCTCTGAGATTTCCTTTATTGTGGGATATACAGTAATTGGGGATCGGTGGTAAAAGCGGTACCGTTCTTGCCTCGCAAGCAAGATATCACGGGTTCGATTCCCGGGCCGGTGGAAGTTGTTTGGACTTACTACCTAGCCCCCATTAGTCCCTGTTCACCTAGCAGTAAAGTAGGGACCTGTTGTAAGTCGAAAGTTGCGAATTCGTATTCAGGGAGTTGTTGGAGCTTCCAATGACTTGATGACATTTAGCCACTGACTCTTCAGGCATCCACGCCCTTGACTCTTCAGGCTTTTACGCCCTTAACTCATGAGACATAAAGGCAAGCATGAAATTAGCATGCTTCCCTGTTGGGCGCTGTAAACGCTTCTGCACTTCACCTTACACGAGGATGTAGGGGGGGGCCCAATAAACAATAAAAAAAAAAAAAAAATCTACAGTAATTATCAGTTTTTCCCACAAGCAGAACTAATGACCCGTCGGGGTATGTATTGACACTCCAAAAAAGTACAAAATGATTTATTTATTTGTAATTATGGTCTCATATCCTAGGTATATCCTGCCGTGGCTGGTGTCTGTCCCAACAGGAAAACCAGAGTATTGACATGAAGCTTCCTCGAGGGGAAAATTCCAGACATTCCGTAAGGGGGACTATTGAGACCTCGGAGGAAGAAAAACAAACTCCTTGTCATATCAGGAATATCCTACCAGGGGAGGTGGTCAGTGCCTCCACCAGGAAAACCAATGTACTGAAATCTTAACTGGTGGAGGGGGCGTTCCCGGTGAGTGTGTGTGTGTGTGTGTGTGTGAACCCTGGGGCGGGACAAGTGTTCACAAATGTTTTTGTTTTTTTCCAGTAACTGTGTAAGCTTGTCCACTGGTTGCTCTCGGTGCACTACAGAACTTTGTGGTGATAAGTGTGGTGTGTGATGATAAGTGCTGTGTGTGGTGATGAAAAGTGTTGTGTGATGATGATAAGTGTTATGTATGGTGATAAGTGTTGTGTGTGGTGATGATAATAAGTACTGTGCGGGATGATGATAAATGTTGTGTGTGGTGATTGTGGTGATAAGTGTTGTGTGTGGTGATGATAAGTGGTGTGTGTGTGGTGATAAGTGTTGTGTGGTGCTTATAAGTGGTGTGTGTGGTGATAAGTGTTGTGTGTGGTGATGATAAGTGTTGTGTGTGTGTGGTGATAAGTGTTGTGAGTGGTGATGATAAGTGTTGTGTGTGGTGATGATAAGTGTTGTGCATGGTGATGATAAGTGTTGTGTGTGTGGTGATTGTGGTGATAAGTGTTGTGTGGTGATGAGAAGTGGTATGTGTGGTGATAAGTGTTGTGTGTGGTGATAATAAGTGTTATGTGTGGTGATGATAAGTGTTGTGTGTGGTGGTGATAAGTGTTGTGTGTGGTGATAATACGTGTTATGTGTGGTGATGATAAGTGTTGTGTGTGGTGATGATAAGTGTAATGTGTGGTGATGATAGGTGTTGTGTGTGTGGTGATGATAAGTGTTGTGTGTGGTGATGATAAGTGTTGTGTGTGGTGATGATAAGTGTTGTGTGTGGTACTGATAAGTGTTGTGTGTGGTGATGATAAGTGTTGTGTGTGGTGATAATAAGTGTTGTGAGTGGTGATAATAAGTGTTGTGAGTGGTGATGAAAAGTGTAGGTGTGTGGTGATGATAAGTGTTGTGTGTGGTGATGATAAGTGTTGTGTGTGGTGCTGAAAAGTGTTGTGTGTGGTGCTGATAAGTGATGTGTGTGGTGATGATAAGTGTTGTGTGTGGTGATAATAAGTGTTGTGAGTAGTGATAATAAGTGTTGTGTGTGGTGATGATAAGTGTTGTGTGTGGTGATGATAAGTGTTGTGTGTGTGGTGATAATAAGTGTTGTGAGTGGTGATGATAAGTGTTGTGTGTAGTGCTGATAAGTGTTGTGAGTGGTGATAATAAGTGTTATGTGGGGTGATGATAAGTGTTGTGTGTGGAGATGATAAGTGTTATGTGTGGTGATGATAAGTGTTGTGAGTGGTGATGATAAGTGTTGTGAGTGGTGATGATAAGTGTTGTGCATGGTGATGATAAGTGTTGTGTTTGTGGTGATAATAAGTGTTGTGAGTGGTGATGATAAGTGTTGTGAGTGGTGATAATAAGTGTTGTGAGTGGTGATGATAAGTGTTGCGTGTGGTGATGATAAGTGTTGTGTGTGGTGATGATAAGTGTTGTGTGTGGTGATGATAAGTGTTGTGAGAGGTGATTATAAGTGTTGTGTGTGGTGATGATAAGTGTTGTGGATGGTGATGATAAGTGTTGTGTGTGTGGTGATGATAAGTGTTGTGTGTGGTGATGATAAGTGTTGGGTGTATGGTGATAAGTGTTGTGTGTGGTGATGATAAGTGTTGTGTGTGGTGATGATAAGTGTTGTGCATGGTGATGATAAGTGTTGTGAGTGGTGATGATAAGTGTTGTGAGTGGTGATGTTAAGTGTTGTTTGTGGTAATAATAAGTGTTGTGAGTGGTGATAAGTGTTGTGAGTGGTGATGATAAGTGTTGGGTGTGTGGTGATAAGTGTTGTGTGTGGTGATGATAAGTGTTGGGTGTGTGGTGATAAGTGTTGTGTGTGGTGATGATAAGTGTTGTGTGTGTGGTGATGAGTGTTGTGTGTGGTGATGATAAGTGTTGTGTGTGGTGATGATAACTGTTATGTGTGGTGATGATAGGTGTTGTGTGTGTGGTGATGATAAGTGTTGTGTGTGGTGATGATAAGTGTTGGGTGTGTGGTGATAAGTGTTGTGTGTGGTGATGATAAGTGTTGTGTGTGTGGTGATGAGTGTTGTGTGTGGTGATGATAAGTGTTGTGTGTGGTGATGATAAGTGTTGTGTGTGGTGATGATAAGTGGTGTGTGTGGTGATGATAAGTGTTGTGTGTGGTGATAAATGTTGTGTGTGGTGATAAGTATTGTGAGTGGAGATGATAAGTGTTGTGTGTGGTGATGATAAGTATTGTGTGTGGTGATGATAAGTGTTGTGTGTGGTGATAATAAGTGTTGTGTGTGGTGATGATAAGTGTTATGTGTGGTGATGATAGGTGTTGTGTGTGTAGTTATGATAAGTGTTGTGTGTGGTGATGATAAGTGTTGTGTGTGGTGATGATAAGTGTTGTGTGTGGTGATAAGTGTTATGTGTGGTGATGATAAGTGTTATGTGTGGTAATGATAGGTGTTGTGTGTGGTGATGATAAGTGTTGTGTGTGGTGATGATAAGTGTTGTGTGTGTGGTGATAAGTGTTGTGTGTGGTGATGATAAGTGTTGTGTGTGGTGATGATAAGTGTCGTGTGTGTGTGGTGATAATAAATGTTGTGTGTGGTGATGATAAGTGTTATGTGTGGTGATGATAAGTGTTGTGTGCGTGGTGATAAGTGTTGTGTGTGGTGATGATAAGTGTTGTGTGTGGTGATGATAAGTGTTATGTGTGGTGATGATAAGTGTTGTGTGTGGTGATGAAAAGTGTTGTGTGTGGTGATCATAAGTGTTGTGTATGCTGATGATAAGTGTTGTGTGTGGTGCTGATAAGTTTTGTGTGTGGTGATGATAAGTGTTGTGTGTGTGGTGATAATAAGTGTTGTGAGTGGTGATAAGTGTTGTGAGTGGTGATGATAAGTGTTGTGTGTGGTGATGATAAGTGTTGTGAGTGGTGATGATAAGTGTTGTGTGTGGTGATGTTAAGTGTTGTGTGTGGTGATGATAAGTGTTGTGTATGGTGATGATAAGTAATATGTGTGGTGATGATAGGTGTTGTGTGTGTGGTGATGATAAGTGTTGTGTGTGGTGATGATAAGTTTTGGGTGTGTGGTGATAAGTGTTGTGTGTGGTGATGATAAGTGTTGTGTGTGGTGATGATAAGTGTTGTGTGTGTGGTGATAAGTGTTGTGTGTGGTGCTGATAAGTGTTGTGTGTTGTGATAATAAGTGTTGTGAGTGGTGATGATAAGTGTTGTGTGTGGTGATAATAAGTGTTGTGCATGGTGATGATAAGTGTTGTGTTTGTGGTGATAATAAGTGTTGTGAGTGGTGATGATAAGTGTTGTGAGTGGTGATAATAAGTGTTGTAAGTGGTGATGATAAGTGTTGTGTGTGGTGCTGATAAGTTTTGTGTGTGGTGATGATAAGTGTTGTGTGTGTGGTGATAATAAGTGTTGTGAGTGGTGATAAGTGTTGTGAGTGGTGATGATAAGTGTTGTGTGTGGTGATGATAAGTGTTGTGAGTGGTGATGATAAGTGTTGTGTGTGGTGATGATAAGTGTTGTGTGTGGTGATGATAAGTGCTGTGAGTGGTGATGATAAGTGTTGTGTGTGGTGATGTTAAGTGTTGTGTGTGGTGATGATAAGTGTTGTGTGTGGTGATGATAAGTGTTATGTGTGGTGATGATAGGTGTTGTGTGTGTGGTGATGATAAGTGTTGTGTGTGGTGATGATAAGTGTTGGGTGTGTGGTGATAAGTGTTGTGTGTGGTGATGATAAGTGTTGTGTGTGGTGATGATAAGTGTTGTGTGTGTGGTGATAAGTGTTGTGTGTGGTCATGATAAGTGTTGTGTGTGGTAATGATAAGTGTTGTGTGTGGTGATGATAAGTGGTGTGTGTGGTGATGATAAGTGTTGTCTGTATGGTGATAAATGTTGTGTGTGGTGATAAGTGTTGTGAGTGGTGATGATAAGTGTTGTGTGTAGTGCTGATAAGTGTTGTGTGTGGTGATGATAAGTGTTATGTGTGGTGATGATAAGTGTTGTGTGTGTGGTGATAAGTGTTGTGTGTGGTGATGATAAGTGTTGTGTGTGGTGATGATAAGTGTTGTGTGTGTGGTGATAAGTGTTGTGTGTGGTGAGGATAAGTGTTTTGTGTGTGGTCATACGTGTTGTGTGTGGTGATGATAAGAGTTGTGTGTGTGATGATAAGTGGTGGGTGTGGTGATGATAAGTGTTGTCTGTGTAGTGATAAGTGTTGTGTGCGGTGATGATAAGTGTTGTGTGTGGTGATGATAAGTGTTGTGTGTGTGGTGATAATAAGTGTTGTGTGTGGTGATGAAAGTGTTATGTGTGGTGATGATAAGTGTTGTGTTTGTGGTGATAAGTGTTGTGTGTGGTGATGATAAGTGTTATGTGTGGTGATAATATGTGTTGTGTGTGATGATGATAAGTGTTATGTGTGGTGATGATATGTGTTGTGTGTGGTGATGATAAGTGTTGTGTGTGGTGATGATAAGTGTTGTGTGTGGTGATAATAAGTGTTGTGTGTGGTGATGATAAGTGTTGTGTGTGGTGATGATAAGTGTTGTGTGTAGTGCTGATAAGTGTTGTGAGTGGTGATAATAAGTGTTGTGAGTGGTGATGATAAGTGTTGCGTGTGGTGATGATAAGTGTTGTGTGTGGTGATGATAAGTGTTGTGTGTGGTGATGATAAGTGTTGTGAGTGGTGATTATAAGTGTTGTGTGTGGTGATGATAAGTGTTGGGTGTATGGTGATAAGTGTTGTGTGTGGTGATGATAAGTGTTGTGTGTGGTGATGATAAGTGTTGTGCATGGTGATGATAAGTGTTGTGAGTGGTGATGAGAAGTGTTGTGAGTGGTGATAAGTGTTGTGAGTGGTGATAAGTGTTGTGAGTGGTGATGATAAGTGTTGTGTGTGGTGATGATAAGTGTTGTGAGTGGTGATGATAAGTGTTGTGTGTGGTGATGTTAAGTGTTGTGTGTGGTGATGATAAGTGTTGTGTGTGGTGATGATGAGTGTTGTGTGTGGTGATGATAACTGTTATGTGTGGTGATGATAGGTGTTGTGTGTGTGGTGATGATAAGTGTTGTGTGTGGTGATGATAAGTGTTGGGTGTGTGGTGATAAGTGTTGTGTGTGGTGATGATAAGTGTTGTGTGTGGTGATGAAGTGTTGTGTGTGGTGATGATAAGTGTTGTGTGTGGTGATGATAAGTGTTGTGTGTGGTGATGATAAGTGTTGTGTGTGGTGATGATAAGTGTTGTGTGTGGTGATAAATGTTGTGTGTGGTGATAAGTGTTGTGAGTGGAGATGATAAGTGTTGTGTGTGGTGATGATATGTGTTGTGCGTGGTGATGATAAGTGTTGTGTGTGGTGATGATAAGTGTTGTGTGTGGTGATGATAAGTGTTATGTGTGGTGATGATAGGTGTTGTGTGTGTGGTGATGATAAGTGTTGTGTGTGGTGATGATAAGTGTTGTGTGTGGTGATGATAAGTGTTGTGTGTGGTGATAAGTGTTATGTGTGGTGATGATAAGTGTTATGTGTGGTGATGATAGGTGTTGTGTGTGTGGTGATGATAAGTGTTGTGTGTGGTGATGATAAGTGTTGTGTGTGTGGTGATAAGTGTTGTGTGTGGTGATGATAAGTGTTGTGTGTGGTGATGATAAGTGTGTGTGTGTGGTGATGATAAGTGTTGTGTGTGGTGATGATAAGTGTTGTGTGTGGTGATGATAAGTGTTGTGTGTGGTGATGATAAGTGTTGTGTGTGGTGATGATAAGTGTTGTGTGTGGTGATGATAAGTGTTGTGTGTGGTGATAATAAGTGTTGTGTGTGGTGATGATAAGTGTTGTGTGTGGTGATGATAAGTGTTGTGTGTGGTGATGATAAGTGTTGTGTGTGGTGATGATAAGTGTTGTGTGTGGTGATGATAAGTGTTGTGTGTGGTGATAAATGTTGTGTGTGGTGATAAGTATTGTGAGTGGAGATGATAAGTGTTGTGTGTGGTGATGATAAGTGTTGTGTGTGGTGATGATAAGTGTTGTGTGTGGTGATAATAAGTGTTGTGTGTGGTGATGATAAGTGTTATGTGTGGTGATGATAGGTGTTGTGTGTGTGGTTATGATAAGTGTTGTGTGTGGTGATGATAAGTGTTGTGTGTGGTGATGATAAGTGTTGTGTGTGGTGATAAGTGTTATGTGTGGTGATGATAAGTGTTATGTGTGGTGATGATAGGTGTTGTGTGTGTGGTGATGATAAGTGTTGTGTGTGGTGATGATAAGTGTTGTGTGTGGTGATGATAAGTGTTGTGTGTGGTGATAAGTGTTGTGTGGTGATGATAAGTGTTAGGTGTGGTAATGATAGGTGTTGTGTGTGGTGATGATAAGTGTTGTGTGTGGTGATAATAAGTGTTGTGTGTGTGGTGATAAGTGTTGTGTGTGGTGATGATAAGTGTTGTGTGTGGTGATGATAAGTGTCGTGTGTGTGTTGTGATAATAAATGTTGTGTGTGGTGATGATAAGTGTTATGTGTGGTGATGATAAGTGTTGTGTGTGTGGTGATAAGTGTTGTGTGTGGTGATGATAAGTGGTGTGTGTGGTGATAATAAGTGTTGTGTGTGGTGATGATAAGTGTTGTGTGTGGTGATGATAAGTGTTGTGTGTGGTGATGATAAGTGTTGTGTGTGGTGATCATAAGTGTTGTGTATGCTGATGATAAGTGTTGTGTGTGGTGCTGATAAGTTTTTTGTGTGGTGATGATAAGTGTTGTGTGTGTGGTGATAATAAGTGTTGTGAGTGGTGATAAGTGTTGTGAGTGGTGATGATAAGTGTTGTGTGTGGTGATGATAAGTGTTGTGGTGGTGATGATAAGTGTTGTGTGTGGTGATGTTAAGTGTTGTGTGTGGTGATGATAAGTGTTGTGTATGGTGATGATAAGTAATATGTGTGGTGATGATAGGTGTTGTGTGTGTGGTGATGATAAGTGTTGTGTGTGGTGATGATAAGTTTTAGTGTGTGGTGATAAGTGTTGTGTGTGGTGATGATAAGTGTTGTGTGTGGTGATGATAAGTGTTGTGTGTGTGGTGATAAGTGTTGTGTGTGGTGCTGATAAGTGTTGTGTGTTGTGATAATAAGTGTTGTGAGTGGTGATGATAAGTGTTGTTTGTGGTGATAATAAGTGTAGTGAGTGGTGTTAAGTGTTGTGAGTGGTGATGATAAGTGTTGTGTGTGGTGATGATAAGTGTTGTGAGTGGTGATGATAAGTGTTGTGTGTGGTGATGTTAAGTGTTGTGTGTGGTGATGATAAGTGTTGTGTGTGGTGATGATAAGTGTTATGTGTGGTGATGATAGGTGTTGTGTGTGTGGTGATGATAAGTGTTGTGTGTGGTGATGATAAGTGTTGGGTGTGTGGTGATAAGTGTTGTGTGTGGTAATGATAAGTGTTGTGTGTGGTGATGATAAGTGTTGTGTGTGTGTGGTGATAAGTGTTGTGTGTGGTGATGATAAGTGTTGTGTGTGGTGATGATAAGTGTTGTGTGTGGTGATGATAAGTGGTGTGTGTGGTGATAATAAGTGTTGTCTGTATGGTGATAAATGTTGTGTGTGGTGATAAGTGTTGTGAGTGGTGATGAAAAGTGTTGTGTGTAGTGCTGATAAGTGTTGTGTGTGGTGATGATAAGTGTTATGTGTGGTGATGATAAGTGTTGTGTGTGTGGTGATAAGTGTTGTGTGTGGTGATGAGAAGTGTTGTGTGTGGTGATGATAAGTGTTGTGTGTGTGGTGATAAGTGTTGTGTGTGGTGAGGATAAGTGTTTTGTGTGTGGTGATACGTGTTGTGTGTGGTGATGATAAGTGTTGTGTGTGTGATGATAAGTGGTGTGTGTGGTGATGATAAGTGTTGTCTGTATGGTGATGAATGTTGTGTGTGGTGATAAGTGTTGTGTGCGGTGATGATAAGTGTTGTGTGTGGTGATGATAAGTGTTGTGTGTGTGGTGATAATAAGTGTTGTGTGTGGTGATGAAAGTGTTATGTGTGGTGATGATAAGTGTTGTGTTTGTGGTGATAAGTGTTGTGTGTGGTGATGATAAGTGTTGTGTGTGGTGATAATATGTGTTGTGTGTGATGATGATAAGTGTTATGTGTGGTGATGATAAGTGTTGTGTGTGGTGATAAATGTTGTGTGTGGTGATAAGTGTTGTGAGTGGAGATGATAAGTGTTGTGTGTGGTGATTAATGTTGTGTGTGGTGATAAGTGTTGTGTGTGGTGATGATAAGTGTTGTGTGTGGTGATGATAAGTGTTGTGTGTGGTGATGATAAGTGTTGTGTGTGGTGATAATAAGTGTTGTGTGTGGTGATGATAAGTGTTGTGTGTGGTGATGATAAGTGTTGTGTGTGGTGATGATAAGTGTTGTGTGTGGTGATGATAAGTGTTGTGTGTGGTGATGATAAGTGTTGTGTGTGGTGATAAGTGTTGTGTGTGGTGATGATAAGTGTTATGTGTGGTGATGATAGGTGTTGTGTGTGGTGATGATAAGTGTTGTGTGTGGTGATGATAAGTGTTGTGTGTGGTGATGATAAGTGGTGTGGTGATAAGTGTGGTGTGGTGATGATAAGTGTTATGTGTGGTGATGATAAGTGTTGTGTGTGGTGATGATAAGTGTTGTGTGTGGTGATGATAAGTGTTGTGTGTGGTGATGATAAGTGTTGTGTGTGGTGATGATAAGTGTTGTGTGTGGTGATGATAAGTGTTGTGTGTGGTGATATAAGTGTTGTGTGTGGTGATGATAAGTGTTGTGTGTGGTGATGATAAGTGTTGTGTGTGTGATGATAAGTGTTGTGTGTGGTGATGATAAGTGTTGTGTGTGGTGATGATAAGTGTTGTGTGTGGTGATGATAAGTGTTGTGTGTGGTGATGATAAGTGTTGTGTGTGGTGATGATAAGTGTTGTGTGTGGTGATGATAAGTGTTGTGTGTGATGATAAGTGTTGTGTGTGGTGATGATAAGTGTTGTGTGTGGTGATGATAAGTGTTGTGTGTGTGGTGATAATAAGTGTTGTGAGTGGTGATAAGTGTTGTGAGTGGTGATGATAAGTGTTGTGTGTGGTGATGATAAGTGTTGTGAGTGGTGATGATAAGTGTTGTGTGTGGTGATGTTAAGTGTTGTGTGTGGTGATGATAAGTGTTGTGTGTGGTGATGATAAGTGTTATGTGTGGTGATGATAGGTGTTGTGTGTGTGGTGATGATAAGTGTTGTGTGTGGTGATGATAAGTGTTGTGTGTGGTGATAAGTGTTGTGTGTGGTGATGATAAGTGTTGTGTGTGGTGATGATAAGTGTTGTGTGTGGTGATGATAAGTGTTGTGTGTGGTGATGATAAGTGTTGTGTGTGGTGATGATAAGTGTTGTGAGTGGTGATGATAAGTGTTGTGTGTGGTGATGATAAGTGTTGTGTGTGGTGATAAGTGTTGTGTGTGGTGATGATAAGTGTTGTGTGTGGTGATGATAAGTGTTGTGTGTGGTGATGATAAGTGTTGTGTGTGGTGATGATAAGTGTTGTGTGTGGTGATGATAAGTGTTGTGTGTGGTGATGATAAGTGTTGTGTGTGGTGATGATAAGTGTTGTGTGTGGTGATGATAAGTGTTGTGTGTGGTGATGATAAGTGTTGTGTGTGGTGATGATAAGTGTTGTGTGTGGTGATGATAAGTGTTGTGTGTGGTGATGATAAGTGTTGTGTGTGGTGATGATAAGTGTTGTGTGTGGTGATGATAAGTGTTGTGTGTGGTGATGATAAGTGTTGTGTGTGGTGATGATAAGTGTTGTGTGTGGTGATGATAAGTGTTGTGTGTGGTGATGATAAGTGTTGTGTGTGTGGTGATAAGTGTTGTGTGTGGTGATGATAAGTGTTGTGTGTGGTGATGATAAGTGTTGTGTGTGGTGATGATAAGTGTTGTGTGTGGTGATGATAAGTGTTGTGTGTGGTGATGATAAGTGTTGTGTGTGGTGATGATAAGTGTTGTGTGTGGTGATGATAAGTGTTGTGTGTGTGGTGATAATAAGTGTTGTGTGTGGTGATGATAAGTGTTATGTGTGGTGATGATAAGTGTTGTGTGTGGTGATGATAAGTGTTGTGTGTGGTGATGATAAGTGTTGTGTGTGGTGATAATAAGTGTTGTGTGTGGTGATGATAAGTGTTATGTGTGGTGATGATAAGTGTTGTGTGTGGTGATGATAAGTGTTGTGTGTGGTGATGATAAGTGTTGTGTGTGGTGATGATAAGTGTTGTGTGTGGTGATGATAAGTGTTGTGTGTGGTGATGATAAGTGTTGTGTGTGTGATGATAAGTGTTGTGTGTGGTGATGATAAGTGTTGTGTGTGGTGATGATAAGTGTTGTGTGTGGTGATGATAAGTGTTGTGTGTGGTGATGATAAGTGTTGTGTGTGGTGATGATAAGTGTTGTGTGTGGTGATGATAAGTGTTGTGTGTGGTGATGATAAGTGTTGTGTGTGGTGATGATAAGTGTTGTGTGTGGTGATGATAAGTGTTGTGTGTGGTGATGATAAGTGTTGTGTGTGGTGATGATAAGTGTTGTGTGTGGTGATGATAAGTGTTGTGTGTGGTGATGATAAGTGTTGTGTGTGGTGATGATAAGTGTTGTGTGTGTGGTGATAATAAGTGTTGTGTGTGGTGATGATAAGTGTTGTGTGTGGTGATGATAAGTGTTGTGAGTGGTGATAATTAGTGTTATGTGTGGTGATGATAAGTGTTGTGTGTGGTGATGATAAGTGTTATGTGTGGTGATGATAAGTGTTGTGTGTGGTGATGATAAGTGTTGTGAGTGGTGATGATAAGTGTTGTGAGTGGTGATGATAAGTGTTGTGTGTGGTGATGATAAGTGTTGTGTGTGTGGTGATAATAAGTGTTGTGAGTGGTGATGATAAGTGTTGTGTGTGGTGATGATAAGTGTTGTGTGTGGTGATGATAAGTGTTGTGTGTGGTGATGATAAGTGTTGTCCATGGTGATGATAAGTGTTGTGTGTAGTGCTGATAAGTGTTGTTAGTGGTGATAATAAGTGTTGTGAGTGGTGATGATAAGTGTTGTGTGTGGTGATGATAAGTGTTGTGTGTGGTGATGATAAGTGTTGTGTGCGGTGATGATAAGTGTTGTGAGAGGTGATTATAAGTGTTGTGTGTGGTGATGATAAGAGTTGTGCATGGTGATGATAAG
Source organism: Homarus gammarus (assembly GCA_958450375.1). Classification (NCBI taxonomy): domain Eukaryota; kingdom Metazoa; phylum Arthropoda; class Malacostraca; order Decapoda; family Nephropidae; genus Homarus; species Homarus gammarus. The sequence goes on along the minus strand of CAUDMG010001588.1, from coordinate 781,168 downwards.
TGTTGTGTGTGTGGTGATGATAAGTGTTGTGTGTGGTGATGACAAGTGTTGGGTGTATGGTGATAATTGTTGTGTGTGGTGATGATAAGTGTTGTGTGGGGTGATGATAAGTGTTGTGCATGGTGATGATAAGTGTTGTGAGTGGTGATGATTAGTCTTGTGAGTGGTGATGATAACTGTTGTGTGTAGTAATAATAAGTGTTGTGAGTGGTGATAAGTGTTGTGAGTGGTGATGATAAGTGTTGTGTGTGGTGATAAGTGTTGTGAGTGGTGATGATAAGTGTTGTGTGTGGTGATGTTAAGTGTTGTGTGTGGTGATGATAAGTGTTATGTGTGGTGATGATAAGTGTTAAGTGTGGTGATGATAGGTGTTGTGTGTGTGGTGATGATAAGTGTTGTGTGTGGTGATGATAAGTGTTGTGTGTGTGGTGATAAGTGTTGTGTGTGGTGATGATAAGTGTTGTGTGTGGTGATGATAAGTGTTGTGTGTGTGGTGATAAGTGTTGTGTGTGGTGATGATAAGTGTTGTGTGTGTGGTGATAAGTGTTGTGTGTGGTGATGATAAGTGTTGTGTGTGTGGTGATAAGTGTTGTGTGTGGTGATGATAAGTGTTGTGTGTGGTGATGATAAGTGTTGTGTGTGTGGTGATAATAAGTGTTGTGTGTTGTGATGATAAGTGTTATGTGTGGTGATGATAAGTGTTGTGTGTGTGGTGATAAGTGTTGTGTGTGGTGATGATAAGTGTTGTGTGTGGTGAAAATAAGTGTTGTGTGTGGTGATGATAAGTGTTATGTGTGGTGATGATAAGTGTTGTGTGTGGTGATGATAAGTGTTGTGTGTGGTGATGATAAGTGTTGTGTGTGGTGATAATAAGTGTTGTGTGTGGTGATGATAAGCGTTATGTGTGGTGATGATAGGTGTTGTGTGTGTGGTGATGATAAGTGTTGTGTGTGGTGATGATAAGTGTTGTGTGTGTGGTGTTAAGTGTTATGTGTGGTGATGATAAGTGTTGTGTGTGGTGATGATTAGTGTTATGTGTGGTGATGATTAGTGTTGTGTGTGGTGATGATAAGTGTTGTGAGTGGTGATAATAAGTGTTGTATGTGGTGATGATTAGTGTTGTGTGTGGTGATGATAAGTGTTGTGTGTGTGGTGATAATAAGTGTTGTGTGTGGTGATGATAGGTGTTGTGTGTAGTGCTGATAAGTGTTGTGAGTGGTGATAATTAGTGTTATGTGGGGTGATGATAAGTGTTGTGTGTGGAGATGATAAGTGTTATGTGTGGTGATGATAAGTGTTGTGTGTGGTGATGATAAGTGTTGTGAGTGGTGATGATAAGTGTTGTGAGTGGTGATGATAAGAGTTGTGCATGGTGATGATAAGTGTTGTGTGGGGTGATGATAAGTGTTGTGCATGGTGATGATAAGTGTTGTGAGTGGTGATGATAAGTGTTGTGAGTGGTGATGATAACTGTTGTGTGTGGTAATAATAAGTGTTGTGAGTGGTGATAAGTGTTGTGATTGGTGATGATAAGTGTTGTGTGTGGTGATAAGTGTTGTGAGTGGTGATGATAAGTGTTGTGTGTGGTGATGATAAGTGTTGTGTGTGGTGATGATAAGTGTTGTGTGTGGTGATGATAAGTGTTGTGTGTGGTGATGATAAGTGTTATGTGTGGTGTTGATAGGTGTTGTGTGTGTGGTGATGATAAGTGTTGTGTGTGGTGATGATAGGTGTTGGGTGTGTGGTGATAAGTGTTGTGTGTGGTGATGATAAGTGTTGTGTGTGGTGATGATAAGTGTTGTGTGTGTGGTGTTAAGTGTTGTGTGTGGTGATGATAAGTGTTGTGTGTGGTGATGATAAGTGTCGTGTGTGTGGTGATAATAAGTGTTGTGTGTGGTGATGATAAGTGTTATGTGTGGTGATGATAAGTGTTGTGTGTGGTGATGATAAGTGTTATGTGTGGTGATGATTAGTGTTGTGTGTGGTGATGATAAGTGTTGTGAGTGGTGATAATAAGTGTTGTGTGTGGTGATGATTAGTGTTGTGTGTGGTGCTGATAAGTGTTGTGTGTGTGGTGATAATAAGTGTTGTGAGTGGTGATGATAAGTGTTGTGTGTAGTGCTGATAAGTGTTGTGAGTGGTGATAATTAGTATTATGTGGGGTGATGATAAGTGTTGTGTGTGGAGATGATAAGTGTTATGTGTGGTGATGATAAGTGTTGTGTGTGGTGATGATAAGTGTTGTGGGTGGTGATGATAAGTGTTGTGAGTGGTGATGATAAGTGTTGTGCATGGTGATGATAAGTGTTGTGTGTGTGGTGATAATAAGTGTTGTGAGTGGTGATGATAAGTGTTGTGTGTGGTGATGATAAGTGTTGTGTGTGGTGATGATAAGTGTTGTGTGTGGTGATGATAAGTGTTGTGCATGGTGGTGATAAGTGTTGTGTGTAGTGCTGATGAGCGTTGTTAGTGGTGATAATAAGTGTTGTGAGTGGTGATGATAAGTGTTGTGTGTGGTGATGATAAGTGTTGTGTGTGGTGATGATAAGTGTTGTGTGTGGTGATGATAAGTGTTGTGAGAGGTGATTATAAGTGTTGTGTGTGGTGATGATAAGAGTTGTGCATGGTGATGATAAGTGTTGTGTGTGTGGTGATGATAAGTGTTGTGTGTGGTGATGATAAGTGTTGGGTGTATGGTGATAATTGTTGTGTGTGGTGATGATAAGTGTTGTGTGGGGTGATGATAAGTGTTGTGCATGGTGATGATAAGTGTTGTGAGTGGTGATGATAAGTGTTGTGAGTGGTGATGATAAGTGTTGTGTGTGGTAATAATAAGTGTTGTGAGTGGTGATTAGTGTTGTGAGTGGTGATGATAAGTGTTGTGTGTTGTGATATGTGTTGTGAGTGGTGATGATAAGTGTTGTGTGTGGTGATGTTAAGTGTTGTGTGTGGTGATGATAAGTGTTGTGTGTGGTGATGATAAGTGTTGTGTGTGGTGATGATAAGTGTTATGTGTGGTGTTGATAGGTGTTGTGTGTGTGGTGATGATAAGTGTTGTGTGTGGTGATGATAGGTGTTGGGTGTGTGGTGATAAGTGTTGTGTGTGGTGATGATAAGTGTTGTGTGTGGTGATGAGAAGTGTTGGGTGTGTGGTGATAAGTGTTGTGTGTGGTGATGATTAGTGTTGTGTGTGGTGATGATGAGTGTTGTGTGTGGTGATGATAAGTGTTGTGTGTGGTGATGACAAGTGTTGTGTATGGTGATGAGAAGTGTTGTGTGTGGTGATGATAAGTGGTGTGTGTGGTGATGAGAAGTGTTGTGTGTGTGGTGATAAATGTTGTGTGTGGTGATAAGTGTTGTGAGTGGTGATGATAAGTGTTGTGTGTAGTGCTGATAAGTGTTGTGTGTGGTGATGATAAGTGTTGTGAGTGGTGATGATAAGTTTTGTGTGTGGTTTTGTTAAGTGTTGTGTGTGGTGATGATAATTGTTGTGTGTAGTGGTGATAAGTGTTGTGTGTGGTGATGATAAATGTTGTGTGTGGTGATGATAAGTGTTGTGTGTGTGGTGATAAGCGTTGTGTGTGGTGAGGATAAGTGTTTTGTGTGTGGTGATAGGTGTTGTGTGTGGTGATGATAATTGTTGTGTGTGGTGATGATAAGTGTTGTGTGTGTGGTGATAATAAGTGTTGTGTGTGGTGATGATAAGTGTTATGTGTGGTGATGATAAGTGTTCTCTGTGTGGTGATAAGTGTTGTGTGTGGTGATGATAAGTGTTGTGTGTGGTGATAATAAATGTTGTGTGTGGTGATGATAAGTGTTATGTGTGGTGATGATAGGTGTTGTGTGTGTGGTTATGATAAGTGTTGTGTGTGGTGATGATAAGTGTTGTGTGTGGTGATGATAAGTGTTGTGTGTGGTGATAAGTGTTATGTGTGGTGATGATAAGTGTTATGTGTGGTGATGATAGGTGTTGTGTGTGTGGTGATGATAAGTGTTGTGTGTGGTGATGATAAGTGTTGTGTGTGTGGTGATAAGTGTTGTGTGTGGTGATGATCAGTGTTGTGAGTGGTGATGAAAAGTGTTGTGTGTGTGGTGATAATAAATGTTGTGTGTGGTGATGATAAGTGTTATGTGTGGTGATGATAAGTGTTGTGTGTGTGGTGATAAGTGTTGTGTGTGTTGATGATATGTGGTGTGTGTGGTGATAATAAGTGTTGTGTGTGGTGATAAGTGTTATGTGTGGTGAAGATTAGTGTTGTGTGTGTGGTGATAATAAATGTTGTGAGTGGTGATAAGTGTTGTGAGTGGTGATGATAAGTGTTGTGTGTGGTGATGATAAGTGTTGTGAGTGGTGATGATAAGTGTTGTGTGTGGTGATGTTAAGTGTTGTGTGTGGTGATGATAAGTGTTGTGTGTGGTGATGATAAGTATTATGTGTGGTGATGATAGGTGTTGTGTGTGTGGTGATGATAAGTGTTGTGTGTGGTGATGATAAGTTTTGGGTGTGTGGTGATAGGTGTTGTGTGTGGTGATAAATGTTGTGTGTGGTGATTATAAGTGTTGTGTGTGGTGATGATAAGTGTTGTGAGTGGTGATGGTAAGTGTTGTGTGTAGTGCTAATAAGTGTTGTGTGTGGTGATGATAAATGTTGTGAGTGGTGATGATAAGTGTTGTGTGTGGTGATGTCAAGTGTTGTGTGTGGTGATGATAAGTCTTGTGTGTGTGGTGATAAGTGTTGTGTGTGGTGATGATAAGTGTTGTGTGTGGTGATGATAAGTGTTGTGTGTGTGGTGATAAGTGTTGTGTGTGGTGATGATAAGTGTTGTGTGTGTGGTGATAAGTGTTGTGTGTGGTGATGATAAGTGTTGTGTGTGTGGTGATAAGTGTTGTGTGTGGTGATGATAAGTGTTGTGTGTGGTGATGATTAGTGTTGTGTGTGTGGTGATAATAAGTGTTGTGTGTGGTGATGATAAGTTTTATGTGTGGTGATGATAAGTGTTGTGTGTGTGATGATAAGTGTTGTGTGTGGTGATGATAAGTGTTGTGTGTGGTGATAATAAGTGTTTTGTGTGGTGATGATAAGTGTTATGTGTGGTGATGATAAGTGTTGTGTGTGGTGATGATAAGTGTTGTGTGTGTGGTGATAAGTGTTGTGTGTGGTGATAATAAGTGTTGTGTGTGGTGATGATAAGTGTTATGTGTGGTGATGATAGGTGTTGTGTGTGTGGTGATGATAAGTGTTGTGTGTGGTGATGATAAGTGTTGTGTGTGTGGTGATAAGTGTTGTGTGTGGTGATGATAAGTGTTGTGTGTGGTGATGATGAGTGTTGTGTGTGGTGATGATAAGTGTTGTGTGTGGTGATGATAAGTGTTGTGTGTGGTGATGATAAGTGGTGTGTGTGGTGATGATAAGTGTTGTGTGTGTGGTGATAAATGTTGTGTGTGGTGATAAGTGTTGTGAGTGGTGATGATGAGTGTTGTGTGTAGTGCTGATAAGTGTTGTGTGTGGTGATGATAAGTGTTGTGAGTGGTGATGATAATTGTTGTGTGTGGTTTTGTTAAGTGTTGTGTGTGGTGATGATAAGTGTTGTGTGTAGTGGTGATAAGTGTTGTGTGTGGTGATGATAAGTGTTGTGTGTGGTGATGATAAGTGTTGTGTGTGTGGTGATAAGTGTTGTGTGTGGTGAGGATAAGTGTTTTGTGTGTGGTGATAAGTGTTGTGTGTGGTGATGATAATTGTTGTGTGTGGTGAGGTTAAGTGTTGTGTGTGTGGTGATAATAAGTGTTTTGTGTGGTGATGATAAGTGTTATGTGTGGTGATGATAAGTGTTGTGTGTGGTGATGATAAGTTTTGGGTGTGTGGTGATAGGTGTTGTGTGTGGTGATAAATGTTGTGTGTGGTGATTATAAGTGTTGTGTGTGGTGATGATAAGTGTTGTGAGTGGTGATGGTAAGTGTTGTGTGTAGTGCTAATAAGTGTTGTGTGTGGTGATGATAAATGTTGTGAGTGGTGATGATAAGTGTTGTGTGTGGTGATGTCAAGTGTTGTGTGTGGTGATGATAAGTCTTGTGTGTGTGGTGATAAGTGTTGTGTGTGGTGATGATAAGTGTTGTGTGTGGTGATGATAAGTGTTGTGTGTGTGGTGATAAGTGTTGTGTGTGGTGATGATAAGTGTTGTGTGTGTGGTGATAAGTGTTGTGTGTGGTGATGATAAGTGTTGTGTGTGTGGTGATAAGTGTTGTGTGTGGTGATGATAAGTGTTGTGTGTGGTGATGATTAGTGTTGTGTGTGTGGTGATAATAAGTGTTGTGTGTGGTGATGATAAGTTTTATGTGTGGTGATGATAAGTGTTGTGTGTGTGATGATAAGTGTTGTGTGTGGTGATGATAAGTGTTGTGTGTGGTGATAATAAGTGTTTTGTGTGGTGATGATAAGTGTTATGTGTGGTGATGATAAGTGTTGTGTGTGGTGATGATAAGTGTTGTGTGTGTGGTGATAAGTGTTGTGTGTGGTGATAATAAGTGTTGTGTGTGGTGATGATAAGTGTTATGTGTGGTGATGATAGGTGTTGTGTGTGTGGTGATGATAAGTGTTGTGTGTGGTGATGATAAGTGTTGTGTGTGTGGTGATAAGTGTTGTGTGTGGTGATGATAAGTGTTGTGTGTGGTGATGATGAGTGTTGTGTGTGGTGATGATAAGTGTTGTGTGTGGTGATGATAAGTGTTGTGTGTGGTGATGATAAGTGGTGTGTGTGGTGATGATAAGTGTTGTGTGTGTGGTGATAAATGTTGTGTGTGGTGATAAGTGTTGTGAGTGGTGATGATGAGTGTTGTGTGTAGTGCTGATAAGTGTTGTGTGTGGTGATGATAAGTGTTGTGAGTGGTGATGATAATTGTTGTGTGTGGTTTTGTTAAGTGTTGTGTGTGGTGATGATAAGTGTTGTGTGTAGTGGTGATAAGTGTTGTGTGTGGTGATGATAAGTGTTGTGTGTGGTGATGATAAGTGTTGTGTGTGTGGTGATAAGTGTTGTGTGTGGTGAGGATAAGTGTTTTGTGTGTGGTGGTAAGTGTTGTGTGTGGTGATGATAATTGTTGTGTGTGGTGAGGTTAAGTGTTGTGTGTGTGGTGATAATAAGTGTTTTGTGTGGTGATGATAAGTGTTATGTGTGGTGATGATAAGTGTTGTGTGTGTGGTGATAAGTGTTGTGTGAGGTGATGATAAGTGTTGTGTGTGGTGATAATATGTTTTGTGTGTGGTGATGCTAAGTGTTGTGTGTGGTGATAATAAATGCTGTGTGTGGTGATGATAAGTGTTATGTGTGGTGATGATAGGTGTTGTGTGTGTGGTTATGATAAGTGTTGTGTGTGGTGATGATAAGTGTTGTGTGTGGTGATGATAAGTGTTGTGTGTGGTGATAAGTGTTATGTGTGGTGATGATAAGTGTTATGTGTGGTGATGATAGCTGTTGTGTGTGTGGTGATGATAAGTGTTGTGTGTGGTGATGATAAGTGTTGTGTGTGTGGTGATAAGTGTTGCGTGTGGTGATGATCAGTGTTGTGAGTATGATGATAAGTGTTGTGTGTGTGGTGATAATAAATGTTGTGTGTGGTGATGATAAGTGTTATGTGTGGTGATGATAAGTGTTGTGTGTGTGGTGATAAGTGTTGTGTGTGGTGATGATAAGTGGTGTGTGTGGTGATAATAAGTGTTGTGTGTGGTGATGATAAGTGTTATGTGTGGTGAAGATAAGTGTTGTGTGTGGTGATGATAAGTGTTGTGTGTGGTGATGATAAGTGTTGTGTGTGGTGATGATAAGTGTTGTGTGTGGTGATGATAAGTGTTGTGTGTGTGTTGATAATAAATGTTGTGAGTGGTGATAAGTGTTGTGAGTGGTGATGATAAGTGTTGTGTGTGGTAATGATAAGAGTTGTGAGTGGTGATGATAAGTGTTGTGTGTGGTGATGTTTAGTGTTGTGTGTGGTGATGATAAGTGTTGTGTGTGGTGATGATAAGTGTTATGTGTGGTGATGATAGGTGTTGTGTGTGTGGTGATGATAAGTGTTGTGTGTGGTGATGATAGGTTTTGGGTGTGTGGTGATGAGTGTTGTGTGTGGTGATGATAAATGTTGTGTGTGGTGATGATAAGTGTTGTGTGTGTGGTGATAAATGTTTTGTGTGGTGATGATAAGTGTTGTGCGTGGTGATGATAAGTGTTGTGAGTGGTGATGGTAAGAGTTGTGTGTAGTGCTAATAAGTGTTGTGTGTGGTGATGAAAAGTGTTGTGAATGGTGATGATAAGTGTTGTGTGTGGTGATGTTAAGTGTTGTGTGTGGTGATGATAAGTGTTGTGTGTGTGGTGATAAGTGTTGTGTGTGGTGATGATAAGTGTTGTGTGTGGTGATGATAAGTGTTGTGTGTGTGGTGATAAGTGTTGTGTGTGGTGATGATAAGTGTTGTGTGTGTGGTGATAAGTGTTGTGTGTGGTGATGATAAGTTTTGTGTGTGTGGTGATAAGTGTTGTGTGTGGTGATGATAAGTGTTGTGTGTGGTGATGATAAGTGTTGTGTGTGTGGTGATAATAAGTGTTGTGTGTGGTGATGATACGTGTTATGTGTGGTGATGATAAGTGTTGTGTGTGTGATGATAATTGTTGTGTGTGGTGATGATAAGTGTTGTGTGTGGTGATAATAAGTGTTGTGTGTGGTGATGATAAGTGTTATGTGTGGTGATGATAAGTGTTGTGTGTGGTGATGATAAGTGTTGTGTGTGGTGATGATAAGTGCTGTGTGCGGTGATAATAAGTGTTGTGTGTGGTGATGATAAGTGTTATGTGTGGTGATGATAGGTGTTGTGTGTGTGGTGATGATAAGTGTTGTGTGTGGTGATGATAAGTGTTGTGTGTGTGGTGTTAAGTGTTGTGTGTGGTGATGATAAGTGTTGTGTGTGGTGATCATAAGTGTTGTGTGTGTGGTGATAATAAGTGTTGTGTGTGGTGATGATAAGTGTTATGTGTGGTGATGATAAGTGTTGTGTGTGTGGTGATAAGTGTTGTGTGTGGTGATGATAAGTGGTGTGTGTGGTGATAATAAGTGTTGTGTGTGGTGATGATAAGTGTTATGTGTGGTGATGATAAGTGTTGTGTGGTGATGATAAGTGTTGTGTGTGATGATGATAAGTGTTGTGTGTGGTGATAATAAGTGTTGTGTGTGGTGATGATAAGTGTTATGTGTGGTGATGATAAGTGTTGTGTGTGGTGATGATAAGTGTTGTGTGAGTCGTGATAATAAGTGTTGTGTGTGGTGATGATAAGTGTTATGTGTGGTGATGATATGTGTTGTGTGTGTGGTGATAAGTGTTGTGTGTGGTGATGATAAGTGTTGTGTGTGGTGATGATAAGTGTTGTGTGTGTGGTGATAAGTGTTATGTGTGGTGATGATAAGTGTTGTGTGTGGTTATGATAAGTGTTGTGTGTGGTGATGATAAGTGTTGTGTGCGGTGATGATAAGTGTTGTGTGTGTGGTGATAATAAGTGTTGTGAGTGGTGATATGTGTTGTGAGTGGTGATGATAAGTGTTGTGTGTAGTGCTGATAAGTGTTGTGTGTGGTGATGATAAGTGTTGTGTGTGTGGTGATAAGTGTTATGTGTGGTGATGATAAGTGTTGTGTGTGGTGATTATAAGTGTTGTGTGTGGTGATGATAAGTGTTGTGAGTGGTGATAAGTGTTGTGAGTGGTGATGATAAGTGTTGTGTGTGGTGCTGATAAGTGTTGTGTGTGGTGATGATAAGTGTTGTGTGTGGTGATGATAAGTGTTGTGTGTGGTGATGATAAGTGATGTGTGCGGTGATGATAAGTGTTGTGTGTGTGGTGATAATAAGTGTTGTGAGTGGTGATAAGTTTTGTGAGTTGTGATGATAAGTGTTGTGTGTAGTGCTGACAAGTGTTGTGTGTGGTGATGATAAGTGTTGTGTGGTGATGATAAGTGTTGTGTGTGATGATAAGTGTTGTGAGTGGTGATGATAAGTGTTGTGTGTGGTGATTATAAGTGTTGTGAGTGGTGATGATAAGTATTGTGTGTAGTGCTGATAAGTGTTGTGTGTGGTGATGATAAATGTTGTGTGTGGTGATGGTAAGTGTTGTGTGTGGTGATAATAAGTGTTGTGAGTGGTGAGAGGTTTTGTGAGTGGTGATGATAAGTGTTGTGTGTAGTGCTGATAAGTGTTGTGTGTGGTGATGATAAGTGTTGTGAGTGGTGATGGTAAGTGTTGTTTGTTCTGGCTGTGTGTGTACCTACAAGTCATCTGATATCCAGTAGTTCCGGTTTGTGCAGTCAACATTTAAAGTTTGTGTATATTTTTCTTATAATTTTAAGAAGGTCCAGTATTGGTTTATGCATTTCCCATTTCTCTATGCATCTGTGGTTATCCTAATTGCTTCTTATCAATATTGTGTTTATACATGTTGTACTTGTAGTGTAGACCATACCAAAAGTTTTTCCTCATTATAAATCAAATATGTAAGTAGTGGAAGAAAGGGGAGATGATACATGAAGATATGGGAAGAAATGACTTGGTATCTTTATTTAATTCATATTCTAGCCTTTCATTATCTGGTCCTTAAGCAACGGGGAACTGTACGAGTGTTTGGGCGACACACAATACAACGGGATGTCCCCCACCTGCCAGACGATCCTTACTGTATTTTTATTTTGTAATGCTGTGGAACAATTTCTCTATTGATCACATGCTTCTATGAATCCTGTTTAGGAAAAGTGAGGCTCTTCGGATGTGTGTGTGTGTGTGTGTGTGTGTGTGTTGTGTGTGTAGGTGTGAGATTGAATTACCCAAGCAAGAGTTGATGTTTCCCGCAGTGGTGGGGTGGGGGGGGGGGGGTGGCGGGGAGTGAGGAAATATCCCTGTTGATAGATGTGAAAGAGGGGAATTTCCTGGCTGAGGGAGAGAGGGGAATATCCTGGCTGGGGATTGGAATGCACGAGGAGGCCTTATGGCTGTGAGGGCATGAATGTCTAACTTGGGGCACGTCCTGGGCATAGACCTTTTCTCACACAGCCGCCACCACCGCCCTGATTGCTACCGACTTCCAGGAATCAGATAGTGAGCAGGTAACCCATACTCTATCCCCCGCCCCGCCCCGCCCCGCCCCGCCCCGTCTTCAACACAATAAGAACTAATATCCTTTATTATGAATGAAGGTATTATTCTATATTTGCTTATTTTTTTATCCCATACTTAATTATTCCCTTCATTCTATCAGTTAATACACATTTTCGAGTGTACTTGAACAAAGTTTACGATTATAAAGACTTTTGGGTATAAATTATCATCATCATCATAATCATCATCATCATCCACATTATTATTATTATTATTATTATTATTATTATTATTATTATTATTATTATTATTATTATTGTTGTTGTTGTTGTCGTTATTGATGTCAATAGTAGTAATAGTATCATCATCATCATCATTATAAAGAGGTACTACATCAAGTCATACGATATTAAGTTATTCACGGTCATTCCATCAAGTTAATTTTTATATAGGTAATGTTTTCCGAGTCCGCCATGCTCGCCTCATACAGTGTGTGTGTGTAATCATTCACTGTTTCTTCATATGTCACTTCATCTACTTCTTTCACCATCTGTTCCTTTTATTTATTTATTTCATAAATCACTTATTCGTTGTTACTTTAATAAATTTTTCATTTATATATTTATATCATCAATTCCAAGTAAGACCATTGACAATAACCCTTGACACTAACCCTTGACACTAACCCTTGACACTAACCCTTGACACTAACCTTTGACAATAACCATTGACACTAACCATTGACACTAACCCTTGACACTAACCTTTGACACTAACCCTTGACACTAACCCTTGACACTAACCCTTGACACTAACCTTTGACAATAACCATTGACACTAACCCTTGACACTAACCCTTGACACTAACCCTTGACACTAACCCTTGACACTAACCTTTGACAATAACCATTGACACTAACCCTTGACACTAACCCTTGACACTAATCCTTGACACAAACACTTGACACTAACCTTTGACAATAACCCTTGACACTGACCTTTGACACTAATCCTTGACACTAACCCATGACACTGACCTTTGGCACTAACCCTTGACACTAACCCTTGACATTAACGCCTTGACACTAACCTTTGACACTAACCCTTGACACTAACCTTTGACACTAACCCTTGACACTAACCTTTGACACTAACCTTTGACAATAACCATTGACACTAACCCTTGACACTAACCCTTGACACTAACCCTTGACACAAACACTTGACACTAACCTTTGACAATAACCCTTGACACTGACCTTTGACACTAATCCTTGACACTAACCCATGACACTGACCTTTGACACTAACCCTTGACACTAACCCTTGACATTAACGCCTTGACACTAACCTTTGACACTAACCCTTGACACTAACCTTTGACACTAACCCTTGACACTAACCTTTGACACTAACCTTTGACACTAACCATTGACACTAACCCTTGACACTTACCCTAGACGCTGACCTTTGGCACTAACCCTTGACACTAACCCTTGACATTAACGCCTTGACACTAACCTTTGACACTAACCATTGACACTAACCTTTGACACTAACCCTTGACACTAACCTTTGACAAACCTTTGACACTAATCCTTGACACTGACCCTTGACACTAACCCTTGACACTAACCCTTGACACTAACCCATGACACTGACCTTTGGCACTAACCCTTGACACTTACCCTAGACGCTGACCTTTGGCACTAACCCTTGACACTAACATTTGACACTAAGCCTTGACACTAATCTCTCACACTAACCATTGACACTAACCCTTGACTCTAATCCTTGACACTAACCCTTGACACTAACCTTTGACACTAACCCTTGACACTAACCTTTGACAAACCTTTGACACTAATCCTTGACACTAACCCTTGACACTAACGCTTAACACTAACCCTTGACACTAACCCTTGACACTAACCCTTGACACTAACCATTGACATAATCCTTGACACTGACCTTTGGCACTAACCCATGGCACTAACCCTTGACACCAACCATTGACACTAACCCTTGACACTGACCTTTAATCCTAACCCATGACACTAACTCTTGACACACACCCTTGACACTAACCCTTTACACTGACCTTTGGCACTAACCCTTGTCACTAACCCTTAATACTAACCCTTGACACTGATATTTGATCCTAACCCTTGACACGAACCCTTGACATAACCAATGACACTAACCCTTGACACTGACCTTTGGCATTAACCCTTGACACTAATCCTCGACAGAAACCCTTGACACTAACCCTTGACATTAACCTTCGGCACACACCCTTGACATTAACCCTTGACATTAACCTGCGACACTAACCCTTGACACTGACCTTTGGCATTAACCCTTGACACTAATCCTCGACATAAACCCTTGACACTAACCCTTGACATTAACCTTCGGCACACACCCTTGACACTAACCCATGACACTAACCCTTGACACTAACCCTTGACATTAACCTGCGACACTAACCCTTGACACTAACCCTAAAGAACAAAAAAATGGAGGGAATTGCAGCGGGCCTATTGGCCCAAACTGGGCAGTCCCGTTTACACCCAACCCCTATCGCTCATATATCCAATTATCCAACCAACCTATATTTTAAGCTATCCAACGTATTCGAGTTAATGATGATGTTCGGTAACTTGTTCCACTCATCCAATACTCTGTTTCCAAAACAGTGTTTGCCTATCTTGTGCCTAAATCTAAATGTGTCTAATTTTAAGCCATTGTTATGAGTTCGTTCCTGATTGGATAGTTTTATTATCTTTGTTATATCATCTTCTTAAACCTGACTTCCATTTATACACCTCAATCATATCGCCCCTCACTCTACGTCTCTCTCAGTCTCTGTACTCAAGGTTCCTAATGCCCGGTATTAGTCTTGTCATCCTCCTCTGTATGCTTTCTAGGGATTCGATATCCATTCTCACTAACCATTGTCATTAACGTTTGACACTAACCCTTGACACTAACCATTGACACTAACCCTTGACACAAACCATTGACACTAACCCTTGACACAAACCATTGACACTAGCCATTGACACTAACCATTGACACTGACCTTCCAACTTTCACTTAAACCGTTCCACTTTTTGTTAATTTACTTCACAATCTTAAAACGAAGCAGAATGGTGTTATCTGAGGTAAACTTGTCAGGTGAGTACATGGCTGAGGGGAAAAAACAGTCTTAATTACGGTACAGGTGGGTCAGAGTTTATCATAGGTGAAAATAATAGTTAATTAGAGCGTGGTTGATAATTATGATTTAAATGCAATTAGGCACACTGTAGACAAGACCTAGTACTATTAGACACACTGTAGACAAAATCTAGTACTATTAGAGAAACTGTAGACAAAACATTATGCTATTAGACACAATGTAAACAAAATCTAGTACTATTAGACACACTGTAGACAAAACCTAGTACTATTAGACACACTGTAGACAAGACCTAGTACTATTAGACACACTGTAGACAAAACACAGTAGTATTAGACTCACTGTAGACAAAACCTAGTAATATTAGACTCACTGTAGACAAAACCATCTATTAGACACACTGTAGACAAAACCTAGTACTATTAGACTCACTGTAGACAAAACACAGTAGTATTAGACACACTGTAGACAAAACCATCTATTGCTAGACACAGTGTAGACAAACCCAGGTACTATTAGATACAGTGTAGACACCTTTTGGTACACAAGAATGCAGTGTCATCGTCCAGCCTTCAACTCCCCAGCTGTAAAATTAGGTACCCATTTACAGCTGGATGGACTGAGGGTGCCTGAAATAGTGACTGTAATGACAGGAGGTGAGCGTTGTATCCACTTTGCCACTGCGTCCGTGGCAAAGTGGAGGTACCAGTAAAAAAACTCATAAAATCCCATATTCCAGTGCCAAGTAAACCAGCTTAAACTGACACATCTCTGTTAACTTTCAGTTTCCTAACCTATCCTAAATTAACCTAACCTAACCTAAATTAACCTAACCTAACCAAACCTAACCTAACCTAACCTAACGATGTCTATACGTTATAAAAGAGGAATTTAAGAGAACAATTCCAAACCGTATCAAGAGATTATCCCGTTACGAGTTGGTGGTATTAACACAAGGAGGATGGCGAGAAGGGTGGAGAATAAGGATTAAAAGCGAGCCAGATGTGTGTCAGAGTTACTACAGCACCTCACCACTACTGTATCACACCACCAGCAGGAGGCCACAGATACTGTACAGTACAGTATTCTCTGCCAGCGTTAGGTGTAGAACATGACCAGAAGTGTGTTCAGTGAGTGGTGGGTTAGTACACACACACACACACACACTCTAGGCCAGGGGTGGGCAAAGTACGGCCCGCGGGCCACATTTGGCCCGCCAAATTATTTCTGTGGCCCGCCACTGCATTTGGCAATCAAAAAAAAAAATTCTTATTAATTACAGAAAGGACAATTTTGGAAGTTGGGTGGACATAGCAGCAATACTGGCTCGTCTCTGTTAACCTGTGGCCCGCGAAGTGTGCCACCATTCATGAAGTGGCCCTCCATCAAAAATAATTGCCCACCCCTGCTAGGCTCATCTACGTGGGGTTCATTGTGTATTATGACTAGACACATGCACGGGGTTGTATGGCTAATAACAACAAGGGGGAGGTGTTGGGTATATAAGTGGATGTGTACACAGTGAGGGAGAGGAGGGGGACTAGTTCTGTCTCCGTATATAAGATATGTCAATGTACACTTTTACGACACGTTTATGATCAGAGCTCCACCTATATAATTAAGCCACATATAGTGTAGCATGTTTGAAGGTTTGAATATGTAGCGAATATGTAGATTGTTTTTGGTACATATGCGGATGGAAAGTTCGTGGTTAAGGTATAGGTACAGTCAGCCAATAATCCAGCGACCCCCACCCTGGCTTTCGAACGCGCAATTTTATCTGCTAATACTTGGTGAAGGGAAGCTGTATGTAATGGTGATTGTGATTGGTGGATCGATTTTCGGCTGTATCACTGTCAGGAAAAATATTGAACAATCCAAAGGTAGAATTTTTATAATAATAAACTATTCATTGTTTTTTTAAGATCATGAGAAGTTTCCGAATGTTCGTATATTTGCTTAAATAATGAAGAAATTTTTATCTGAGAATCTTGTGGCAGCTCTCGTTGTAATTGAGTTGCCAGCTCATTAATATAATTTCTTCATTATTTAAGCTAATATACGAGCATTTGGAAACTTCTCATGATCTTAAAAAACAATGAAAGACAAAAGTCGTGTCGTGAAATTTGGTGAAAACATATGCCAAAGGGCTAAACTTTTGGTGCGCTCTGCCTTGTGGTAGGCGGCTCTCATAATGTTTCACGAGTTATATTTATTCTTCGGACAAAACCGCAATACGACTTTTGTCTTTGATTGTACATGATTGGTTTACCTACGCCCTACAGTATATGTATATGGGTTAGATACATACCTGTAGAAGGTTTATCTACATGCATAATAACCCCTTCATACATACATACATACTGTACATACATACATACTGTACATACATACATACATACATACATACAATGTATGTATGTATGTCATACATACACTACTACTTTGTTGTTACTCGGAATCGAGTATGACGATCATCCAGCGATAATGCAATGATGAGAGTTATTAAAAATGTCAACCTTTGTTGGTGAGCTGTGGGGTGACTGGAGAGGCCGATACGGGCCCAGCAAGGCTGTCCAAAAGTGTTGCACATGTGGAGGGGCGGCGGCAGCGTCTTTTCTGTGCTGGCGCTTGTCTGCCTCGGTATGCAGTCGGTCTAATTTGAAATTATTGACACCTTGTGTGGTGCTCCTCCTAGTGTTATGGTGTGGAGTGATCGACTCCCAGATAAAGGGGTCGATTTGGTACATTTTAAGGGTTGTCTTAAGACTATCCTTATACCTTTTAGGTTGCCCGCCAGCATTACTCTTACCATTCATTAGGTGACTATAAAGTAGCTGTTTTGGCAGTCTTCTGTCGTCCATGCGGGTAACATGGACAGTCCAAAGTAGTTGTTCATGGATAAAGATAGCCTCGATGCTCCTACAGTTGGTGTCAGCGTGAATTCTGACATTCGTTCTTTTGTCTTCCCAGTGAATTCGGAAGATAGAATGTAGACTACGTTGACGAAAGTTTTCAAGTGCCTTGAGGTGCCCATGTCTCGCTGCCATACATCAGGGTAGGGTGGATCACTGGTCGATATACGTGTAGCTCTGTAGATAATTCCAGCTCCCTACAGCTGAAGACACGGGTATGGAGTCTGCCAAAGACTTGAGATACACATCTGATCTGATGTCGAATCTCTTCATCTATGTCCACGGTGGTGGACAGTTGGGCCAAGATACTGAAAGTGGATAACATTAGAGAGGGTAGTACTGTTGAGCTGGATGGATGGTGGAGGTGTGGCTGAACCAAAGGTAGGCTGGAATAGAATATGAATCTTACACACATTTACCATAAGGCCGAAGTGTGAGCACGCATTTGCGTAGGTGTCCAGGATCTCCTGTAGATCGCATTCAGTGTGAGCGACGAGGTTGAGGTCGTATACATACTGAAGTTCATTGATGGAAGTGACCGACACCCTTGTTCCTGCCTGTTGAAAAGTCTCTTCATCCAGTACTGGATGTCCACCCCGCCGGCTAAATTGGCACTGGCACGAGTAAGGAAGGCAGCCAAGAAAATGGGAAAGAGAGTTGGTGCCAGTACACATCCTTGTTTTACCCCTGTTTGGATGGGGAAGAACTCAGACTGGGTGCCATTGTGCAGGACACTGCCGTTCATGCCGTCGTGAGTTGCCTCACAATGGCGATGAATTTTGGTGGGCAACCAAAACGACTGAGGGTCCACCAGAGGACCAGTTCTTGGGACGTTGCACTTTTAGGGTCCACATTGCCACAGAAATGTCAGCACCACATATTCAGGAGGGCGGGTTTCCTCAGGGCAGTGTCTTGAGTGTAACCCTATTTGCCATCGCAATAAATGAAGTAGCAGCATCGGTTCCAGGTGGTGTATCAATTTCATTATATGTAGACTACTTGGCCTTTTGGTATGCAACTTCCCGCATGTCATTGGCTGAACGTCTCATGCAAATTCCACTACAAAAGGTTTCACGTTGGACTATAGAGCATGGTTTCAGATTTTCTCTCTTGAAGACCTTTGCCATGTATTTCTGTTTCCTCCTAGATGTTCACCCAGATCCCGATTTACAGATCTATGGTAATTATGCACGGTGTGTCACAGAGGCCCGGTTCCTGGGCATTATCCTCGACAACCGGCTTACGTGGCAGCCATATATTCGTTACCTCAAAGAGTTTTGCCAGCGTACTCTCAAGTAATTGGGGCACACTTCATGGGGTGCTGACCAAGGAACAGGAACTCTGCTACACCTTTACCACATGCAAGTTAGATCCAAACTGGATTATGGGTGTGGGGTGTACTCCTCAGCCATTGAGGCACTGAACTCTAGTCATCATGCTGGGGTACGCCTGGCGACTGGCGCGATGCCTTCAGGTCCTCGCCAATCCCAAGTCTACTGGTGGATGCTGAAGAGACTTCTTGATCTTCGACGTCAGTATCGAAGGCATGACGTGAGGAATTCAATGGGACTCGGAGTGTCATGAGGCGCTCGTTGACCTCCAACAGGCATTACAGTAAACCTACTGTATGTAGGATAGACTGGCGAATGGCAAAGCCCACACTATAAATACCTGTACAGTTACTCTCTGCGGCAGGCTTGTCCTTCCAGAAGAAGGGATAGCCGGACCCCTGTTCTGTGAGTCGACCTTTGTCTGGGAGCCGGGACTCACTAATGGCTGCTATGTCGATGTTATACCTACACAGCTCTTTTGCCACAAAGGGTGGGGGCGGTTCTTCTTTCTGAAGGCTGATTTGTGCCAGTATCCAGAAGGGTCCTGACATTCCATACAGTGACCCTAAGAGGCTGTATAAGTGTTGTTGTTTTTTTTGGCATTGATCTGTGATTATGTTTTCGACCGCATTCGGAAGACCTTACTGGGTGCGGTTGCCCAGTCAGGTTGGTTTTGTAGGCAGGTTAAGTTTAGTGCACTCTTTCTAGCCCCCTCCCCATGTGGAGTGAGCAGAGGGCTTCTGGAAAGGACTGCTGAGTTGCACAGACAGGACCGGATTGCACTGCTGCCTAGATCCCAGGGCATAAATGACGCCCATATGCATATTTGTGACTAGAGACTCCTTACTGTCATCTCCGCCTGTCCCTGTCGCCACGTTGCCATGGGGAAGCACAGCAGGAGTCGTGGCGATGAAGAGGCTGTGTACTGGCAGGGAAAGACTTACGCAAACCTGCTTCACCGTTCGCCACTACTACTTTGCTATCACTCGGAATCGAGTATGATGATCATCCAGCTATGATACTATGATATGAGTTATTAATGACATCACCTTTGTTGGTGAGCTCTGAGGTGTGCAGTCTGGTTAAATCGAAATTATTGACACCTCGTGTGGTGCTCCTCCAAGCGTACGGTGTGGAGTGATCGTCTCCCAGGTGAGGGGGTCGATTTGGCACTTTTTAAGGTTTGTTTTAAGACTATCCTTATACCTTGTCCTTTGCCCGCCGGCGTTACGTTTATTATACATACATACATACATACATACATACATACATACATACATCAAGGCTTAGCTATACACTTAGTTTACCTATATAACCTACATATATGGGATAGTTGCATACACACATTGTTTACCTAACATGACTATACTAAATATTATCCTACAATCATACACAGTTAGCTTAACTACACACACACATACACACACACACACTACACACACACACACACACACACACACACACACACACACACACACACACACCAGGAGAGATAGTAATGGGTGTGTATCAAGGTACGTCGGTCTACGTCGTCGTGACTAAAACATGCATGGAGGGAGAAGGAGGGAGTCCGGGAATTCTGTGGGATATACGTGGGGGAGGACGAAGGAAGCACGAGGTATGCATGGAGGAGGAGGTGGGGGGGGGGAGTGGGGGAGTGGGTATAGACAAGGGGACTAAAAAAAAGGGAAGGGGTGGGAGGGGAGATAGTAGGGGGGAGGAAGATGGGAGGAGTGATATGTCTTTAGTGGGACGAGGCGTGGGAGGAAAATGTACAGTACATTATATACATGGAGTATACATAGAGGGATTGTATGTACTATTCCTGGAGGGGGCTGAAGGTCAGGAGGTTTAATAATTAAGGTAAGTTTTCTTTTATTTATTAGTACACTTGCTATGTAATTTTGCTTCCTCCTTAGATTTTTCTTGCATAATATTTCGGGAACTATTTAGTCTTCTAGTGGGTCAAACACAGACACTATATATATATATATATATATATATATATATATATATATATATATATATATATATATATATATATATATATATATATATATATATATATATATCCTTCTACTTTATCCCTCCCGTCTCCATCCCTCCTCTCCGTCTCCCCTCCCTTCGCCTGCACCAATTAATGAGACTCGAACCCCTGCTCCCTTGAACATAGAGGAAGGCAAAGCTCACCTGAGCTACGGACTGCAGGTAATGCAATAGTCCATTTGAATACTTGTAGCTGAATGGTGCCGTCCTCGTCCCTAACCTGGTAAAGCAGTTGGTCAGACACAAAGACAGACACACACACAAAGGAAAGCACACAGACACGAACAGAAACATACTCACAGTAACACACACACTACTACTACTACTACTACTTTGCTGTCACTAGGAATCGAGTTATTAAGTTTGTCACCTGGGCTGGTGACTAAAGAGGCCGATATGGAACCCGCAGGGTCGTCCACATTCGTTGCAAATGTGAAGGGCTGCATCTAGTGTTAAACGACCCACCCACCCCATGTCTTTGTATGTAATAAGTCATTTTTGTCCAATGTATATTTTCAGCCTTCGTGCTGCAGAACTTTTCAATAAACCGTTAATTATTATTATTATTATTATTATTATTATTATTATTATTATTACACACACACACACACACACACACACACACACACACACACAGCTCAAATTTAACAAGACTTTGGACTCATGTTATTTATACCTTTTATTTGAATTCTCCAAGATTATTGCTTCAGATTTTTTGCTCTCACGTATAAGACAAAAATATCCAGGGAAGGAATGAGTTTGTGCTCAATATCAACACCATTTTAAGTCTTTACCCTTGTACTGAAGCTAAAATTGTCGCAGCCTTAAGGGTATCTTATTTTTGTGTTCAGATAAGAAGCTGTATGAATTCTTGTGCTGGCAAAACAAAGAATGAGAGAGAGAGAGAGAGAGAGAGAGAGAGAGAGAGAGAGAGAGAGAGAGAGAGGCGGGGAAATCCTCGCAAAGTGGCGCCGTCACAGATATAATGTGTGTTGGGTACAAGGCGCCACTCACCTCCACATCCACCACTGTTTCCTCGGATGTGTTCAGGAGTTATGAGTATTGGTGTTGACTTTTTCAATAATAATAATAATAATAATAATAATAATAATAATAATAATAATAATAATAATAATACAAATAATAATAAAAATAATAATAATAATAATAATAATGATGGTGACAATAATAACAATAATAAAAAGGACAGTAACAATTATAAGAACAACAATAACAACAATGATAATAAGAATAATAACACCAACGACGACTTCAAAGAGTTATAGATAAATATATTAATCTCGGATAATTAAAGTTATGACATTAATCATAATTATTTTTGTGACTTGATTTTTTATTGTTAATTCTTTTAAAAGGTTAATTAAAAACTACGAACTTTACAAGTCTCATCAAGAGGTATATATACCTCTAGTTATTACAATGTTATTATTATTATTATTATTATTATTATTATTATTATTATTATTATTATTATAATTATTATTATTATTATTATTATTATTATTATTATTATTATTATTATTATTATTATTATTATTATTATCATTATTATTATTGTTATTATTAATATTATTATTATTATTATTATTATTATTATTATTATTATTATTATTATTATTATTATTATTATTATTATTATCATTATTATTTTCATCTGACAGATATCAAATTCAGAACGAGTGACACACACGTCATCACCCTTAATGGTTTTCTACTTTATATCAAGAAAAGGTCACTCTCCTGGAGAGGTCATGGGTCAGTCCCTTGGTCAGATAAGCTGCAGGAAATTGCACGAACTGGAGATTTTCCTCTTGTCAACATCTTACCATCAATTCGAGAATGTGGACCAAATTTTTGTCAGTATAATAATCTGGACAAAATCCCTTTAATATTACGGTCAAAATCATATCAGTAATGTGGTCAAAATCCCGTCACCTTGACTCGCCTTGAAGTCCTGCTATACTCTGTAAAGATGCTCGCAATATTTTTAGACATTACGTCACGACCTCTATCCAACCACAACCTCGTTTTTAAAGTGTTCTGGGCTGGTATACACAAAACTTTTAATTGCTAACAAGCAGTTGTTAAGGTTTACATTTTCCTGTTAAGCACTAATAGTATATACGCAAAATTTTTAAGGGCCTTAATAGTTCTGTTAAGTTAAAGGACCCCTAGAGCACTTTAAGTCCCGTATTAGTCGTCTGGTGTTGATACCCTGGTGAACCAACAGCAACATAAGCGGCGGCAAAGGCATTTATCGGGGGAAGGAGAGATATACTAAATGAAGATAGCGATTCTGAACTCATGATGCGATACCGGCTGGACTGTGCAGGTATCATGACAGTGACTGATATAGTGAGGGAAACACTACAAAGCAGAACTGGGAGGAATAGGGCTCTAACCCCGGAGATGGAAGTGGCCATAACCTTGCGTTATTTAGCGACTGGAAGAATGCAACTGTGTAGCAGTGATGATTTTGGAACCACTCAGCCTACTATCAGCCGCACTATAACTCAGACACTGAATGCACAAACTGAACCAAACATTATTTGTCAGCTTGTGAAGTTCCCACTCACCTGGAGAGAAATTTAAAAAAAGCAGCATCGACTCTCATGGTGATTTCCAGCCATGCGCTCTTTTTGTCTTTATTATTCAGGAAAGGTTTGAAGCGGCCGTTCAATATCAACTTTTTCTCTTCAATGGCCTCCACCAATAATAAAGTCTGGTCTGCTGTCCAGTTGGGCTTCCTTTTCTTTCGTGGGTTTGAGGCTTCCATTTCCGTGAAGTTCATCTTGTCCGTTTCTCAATAACATGTTTGTTTACAAAGAGCACGACAAGGCCACCGTCCCTGGTCTCTTATTGGTCGTGGTCAGCGTAGGTAATACTTTTATCTCGTTTAAGGCATTACATTTGTACTTGAGGGGAACCAACCATCAGCCGAATAGGCCTAGATATACAAAAATCAGATTGTGAGAAAAATCTAGGGGTAATGATAAGTAGGGGCCTAAAACCTAAACAGTAATGTGCTTATGCACGAAATAAGACTAACATAGGTACTGTACTTAGGTTCATTCTAGTAAGAGACCAAATAAGGTTAAAGTTGATCTCGCTTATATAAGACCTCAGTTGGGTTATGCGGTTCAGTTTTGGCCACCGTACTATAGGATGGATATTGATTCCCTAGAAAACATCAGAAGAGGATGACAAAGTTTATCCCAGGCTCAAGCCTTGAGTGTAAAGACAGATTAAGAAAACTGAATTTACATTTTCCCTCGAGACATGTAGAGTGAGGCGGTACAACTGCAATGTATAAATGGAAGTTGGGGTTAGATAAAGGTGATATAAATAAAGAACTAAAACAATCAAATCAGGAGCGAACACGTAGCACTGGTTTTGAACTAAATAAATATAGAATTAGGCAGAAATTCGGTAAACATTAGTTTGGAAAGAGTTATGATACAAATTATCAAACACCATCATTAAATTTAACTCGCTGGGAAGCTTTAAATACAGGTTGGCCAGATATATGAATGATAAGCGTTGCACATGAGCCTTGTGTGGGCCAATAGACTTGGCGCAGTTACCTTCATTTTTATGTACAGTGCAGTCGCTAACAAATGTTTTGTCGCCTGTTCTGCTGTACCACGAACCCCAGTCCATGGCTGCTTCGGATTCACGAGTCTGAATCTCAGGGTTCGTGTAACAACAGAAGAGGCGAAAGAACATTTGTTGGCCACTGTACAGTACCTGTAATTTAGATCTGAACCTTTTGAAACCAAGTCTAATTTCTCAAAGTTTTTTACTTGGTGTTTACAGTCCCTTGATGTTTGTGTTTACAGAGTCCCTTGATGTTTGTGTTTACAGAGTCCCTTGATGTTTGTGTTTACAAAGTCCATTGAGTACGTATGATATCCAAAACATGGGTATGTACTCCAACATTTTCGTACACAATTGTATATGTAGGAAAGGATAGAGATCATACAGACGTTTGGATGTGTATTATCCTCAAGGGACTCTGTAAATAAACATCAATGTAATCTGTAAACAAAAAAATCAAGAGACTCTGTTAACACAAACAACAAGGAGCTTTGTAAGCATTCCGCCCATCAACTTCCTCGCTACTGGAGATAAAGTAAACGTATTCAGTTTCTGTTTAGTGCAAATTCGACGCCTTTATGGAAGTCAGCTTTTAGATGCAGCTTCAGTAAAGCACAAGATATGTTGACACATCTCCAGTTACAGAGCAATACAGTAACGTACGAACCTGAAGGTGTGTGATCTTGAATTCACAGGATTAGATGCTTATAGCGCGGCCAGCTCGTATCTGTGGCCCTGACGCAGTTGGCCGACCGGTGGTGTCTATTGGACAAAACCCTGAGTGCTGGTACGCGTTGCGAATGTTGCCACATGTACCCAACAATTATTGCAAAAGACGCAGGTAATTTACCTCCACACTTACTTGACACTTACTGAACACTATTGTATAAGCGGAGTAAATCAAAACCAGTTAGAGGCTGGCGCTACCACACCCTCCAACACGCGCAAGAAATAAGGTTTTTCCCAGATGGTGTTGCTTAAACGAGGTGGATATTTTCCATAACGCGCCATATAAAGATTTATCTGTGTCGTGTATGTGCCTTATTCAACTTAATCCTCGAGTGACACATGGCGCATGTCTGTATTAATCCGTCATTGTAAACCTAAACACACCTGTCAGCGTGTTTGTAGTAAATATGTTGACCTTTTTTGTGGGACTTTAGGTGGTGCCTTTGTTGACATGTGTGTGTGTGTGTGTGTGTGTTGTGTTCAGCCTCAGGGTTTTCCCAAGAGTTGCACACTGCACACCTCGAAGTCTTCCACAGCTGCGTCCTGGCATCTATAAAATTCCTCGGTATCCTTTATCTAAGAAAAAATAAACCGGTGTGGCTATTGTTTATCTTTCCTGGGGTTCACAAGAGCTGTAAACAATTGTGAGCTGTGTCCTACCAGCTTCAAGAATCCTTCACGTTAAGAAGAAAAAGATTGTCTCAGAAACTATCACCTTCTCTGTCTGGAAATGTTTCAGAACTGAAGAAAAAGACGTAATATATAATGTGGTCGAGATAAAATTGAGAAATTGAGTAAAAAGACACCTGAAATTTGGATAGTGACGTCAATGCGTTTGTGCTTGCTGATAGATTCCTAAAGAATAAACACGAACAAGAACGGCTACTTTCCTTCAGAGCAAAAATAGTAATAAGAGCTACAATGTGAACTGAGATAATGTAATTTTCCTGTGTAAATAATAAAAAAATCCGGTGACTAATTCTTATTGTCCGGCATGACAATCTCACACCTCAGCTGGTCTAACTTTATCTGGGTCTTGTCCTTTTGTTACTATGGCGACGAAATGTTATCTAGCGGGATAAAACTCGGGTCGGGACTCCCCTCCTCCGCACCAAACTGATAAATGTGAGTTTATTAGGCCGTGATTGTGACCTGTTAAAGATAAGCTGATTCACACTTGGTGGTGTCGAGATAAGCTTAAACTTTACCGCAGTTTAGTAGGGTAACAAAACCTTATGTATTAAACCTAGAACTTACGAAACCCGCACGCGCGCGCGTGTGTGTGCGTGTGTGTGTGTGTGTGGGGGGGGGGAGGTAGTAATAGGTGTAGTAGTGGTGAACGATATTGACACTACTATTATTTTAAATCCACAAACATGCATCACTACTACAATCACCATCACTGCCACCATCATCAACAATACCACCATCACTACCACCATCACCATTACTACCATCATCACTATCACTACCACCATCATCAACAATACCACCATCACCATTACTACCATCATCACTATCACTACCACCATCACCACCATCACCAGCATTATCACCATCACTACCACCATCACCATCACTACCACCATCATCAACAATACCACCATCACCACCACCATCACCAGCATTACCACCATCACTACCACCATCATCAACAATACCACCATCACTACCACCATCACCATCACTACTATCATCACTATCACTACCACCATCACTACCACCATCACCAGCATTATCACCATCACTACCACCATCACCATCACTACCACCATCATCAACAATACCACCATCACTACCACCATCACCAGCATTACCACCATCACTACCACCATCACCATCACTACCATCATCACTATCACTACCACCATCACTACCACCATCACCAGCATTATCACCATCACTACCACCATCATCAACAATACCACCATCACCAGCATTACCACCATCACTACCACCATCACCACCACCATCACCAGCATTACCACCATCACTACCACCATCATCAACAATACCACCATCACTACCACCATCAACATCACTACCATCATCAGTGATGGTGGTAGTGATGGTGATGGTGGTAGTGATGGTGATGGTGGTAGTGATTTCGGTAATGCTGGTGATGGTGGTGGTGATGGTGGTAGTGATTTCGGTAATGCTGGTGATGGTGGTAGTGATGGTGGTAATGCTAGTGAAGGTGGTAGTGATGGTGATGGTAGTAGTGATGGTGATGGTGGTAGTGATGGTGATGGTGGTAGTGATTTCGGTAATGCTGGTGATGGTGGTAGTGATGGTGGTAGTGATTTCGGTAATGCTGGTGATGGTGGTAGTGATGGTGATGGTGGTAGTGATGGTGGTAATGCTAGTGAAGGTGGTAGTGATGGTGATGGTAGTAGTGATGGTGGCAATGCTGGTGTTGCTGGTAGTGATGGTGATGGTGGTAGTAATGATGATGGTGGTAGTGATACTGATTGTGGTAGGGATGGTGGTAGTGATGATGGTGGTAGTGATGGTGATAGTAATGGTTATGGTGGTAGTGAAGGTGGTAGTGATGATGATGGTGTTAGTGATGAGGATGGTGGTAGTGATGGTGATGGTGGTAGTGATGGTGGTAATGCTGGTGATGGTGGTAGTGATGGTGGTATTGTTGATGATGGTGGTAGTGATGGTGGTAATGCTGGTGATGGTGGTGGTGATGGTGGTATTGTTGATGCTGATGGTAGTGATGGTGATGGTGGTAGTGATGGTGGTAATGCTGGTGATGGTGGTAGTGATGGTGGTATTGTTGATGATGGTGGTAGTGATGGTGATGGTGGTAGTGATAGTGATGATTCATCACTATCACTACCACCATCACTACCACCATCACCAGCATTATCACCATCACTACCACCATCACTACCACCATCATCAACAATACCACCATCACTACCACCATCACCAGCATTACCACCATCACTACCACCATCACCATCACTACCATCATCACTACCACCATCACCATCACTACCATCATCATCAACAATACCACCATCACCACCACCATCACCAGCATTACCACCATCACTACCACCATCATCAACAATACCACCATCACTACCACCATCACCAGCATTACCACCATCACTACTACCATCACCATCACTACCACCATCACTACCACCTTCACTAGCATTACCACCATCACTACCACCATCACCATCACTACCACCGTCACCAGCATTACCGAAATCACTACCACCATCACCATCACTACCACCATCACCATCACTACCACCATAACCACTACTATCACCATCACTACCACCATCATTACTACCACCATCCCTACCACAATCAGTATCACTACCACCATCATCATTACTACCACCATCATCATTAGCACCACCAACACACCCACCAGTACCATCACAACCACCATCGCCATCACCAACAACTAACATCACCACCACTAGCAACAACAACAACAAGCCCCCTAGCGGACGTTGCACCAAGTTCAGTACTTAGTGTCAACATTGGCTCAGAGAAGAATAAAAACCCACGTCAGACTTCCCACAAGATTCATAAAATTTACCAAGTTAATAGTTAATAGTAAAATAAATATGTTTACGGGTTTTAAAATAAATCAAGTTTTTGTTACGAAATTTTGAAGTAAGAACAGCTTAGCCTACCAGGATCTGTAGCAAGCTTTAATGAGGTGAGTTTGAACACGTTGGCTAAGAGTTAAGGGAAGCCGGATCACGTGAAGATTAGGAACCTTAATTTATTTCACCTGATGATTAAACACCCTACCGCTACTTGGTTAAACTTTTAACCAAGTTACTTTGGGTTGGTTAGGTTAGGTTCTAAATGTTTTAAAGAGGCTGTGTAGTATGTATGGCCAATATTGAATTATTTAGTTCATAATCTGTGATTCATTTAAAAAAACCTGAAGGAGTGATTCACATAAAGTTCGTAAATGAAGATAAAAGAAAATCGTGTCTATACTAGCAGACTCGAAGCTCAAGCACCAAAAAACACATCCAGTATGGCGTCACAAACCACTGAGACTGCACCTTTAGTTGTCATGTTGTCTAAAAAGGAATACAGAGGAAAAATGTTATCCATAGAATTTTTGTGAATTGTGACCCAAAAGCTTAGACTATGGCAACACGGCAGCGGTACGATAACGTTTTAAATAAATAGAACATTAAGTATGGCTAGTGAGTAAGAGTGGATTGGTCATATAACCGTGAGCGTTAATGTGAATTGATCGTATGTCTGGCAGCGGATATACTGAGATGAATTTGAATGAAACTGTAAAATTGCCCATATCATGAACTGGGCAAATTAGCTGCCAAGTTCATAAAATGGGCAATATCGTGCAGGTTACAAGTTTCCTACTTGGACATAATGTGGTGGGAGGGGCATGGTAATACATGTACCACGTCCTCTTATACAACACTACATCAAACGGTGTGGGTGTGAGAGAAGTACTGAGAAAAGACGCAGACAGTACACAGCTTCAGGTCGTCGTTCGTCCTTTTTCTGTAAATGATCTGAAGGAGTGTTGACAAGTGACTCTCGTTAAAATGCAAACCTTAAAAGATGGGAGTTACCGTTTTATATTGCACCAAGTTGAATATTTAAGTAAATATCACTTTATCCATCAGCTGAAGTCCAAGACAATGGCAAGGAATTTACTGCACAGATAATACATGAGTTATTAATATTATGACCAGAGCTTGTCTTAGTGACTGGTCGGCCTCCACATCCCCAGAGTCGGGTCTCTGTTGAACGATATAATACTGACTTAAAGGCAAAAATGATGGCCTGGTTGCGTGATAATAATAGTGCCCAATGGAGTTATGGTGTTCGATTTGTACAGTGGACAACTACCATGAAACCATCAAAATGGCACCTTATCGACCTCTAACAGGAAATAAACCACGATGCTGTCTAAACTCAAAGCTGCCAGCTGAATTTCTCAGGAGAATTGGAGCTGGGATTGAGGAAGGTGAACTTGGACGTTTTCTTAAAGACACAACTTCTGGGAGCAGGGAGCCGGTACCTGACAGCCGACTCCCAGGATTCTAGTTTCCTCCACTTGCCATCCATAGGGAGGAGTTAGGACTTAAATATTTATCTCGGGTTCTGAACATAACCCGAGCTACAAATTTGTAAAACGACCTTTCGATCTTTTGGCAAATCGACCACGACTACAAGCCATTGGAGGTTCGCCTTGCTGAAGCCTCAGCGGCAGTTGGTATAACAACAGCTAAAGTTGCAGAAGTATCCGTTTCCAAATCACCTCCCTGGTGCCGAACCGAGTTGGAGTTTTGTCCGGTTAGGACTGGGAACAGTTGAACACTATCCAGAAACTCAAAGCAGAGTTCCCGGAGCACAGTATTCAACACTCTCACCAGACCAAAATGTTTATACAGTCAGCGAATGGTGCTGGTTTTTCAGTCGTACTCAATAATTTTACTATAAAGAGGAGAGTACCTGCCTCTTGCACAAATTTTACCTCCGAACTGCAGGCAGTCCTTGCTGCAGTAAAGCACATTTTTATCTCCATTAATAATGGGGGACAGTATGTTGTTCATACTGACTCCCAAAGTGTTTTATCTTCACTGAAATAGTTGATGCCCAGACACCCATTAATCCAAGAGGTGCAGGAGTGGCTGGTCCTTCTGCACTCTCAAAGATAAGCAAGGGTGTATTTTTGTTGGGTGCCTGTACATGTGAGCATTGAAGGAAATGAGTGTGCTGACCTTGCAGCAAAGGAGGCAGTTGATCTCCCTTGTCCCATGAGTGTCAATGTACCCCCATAGTGACCTGAAGAGGTCGATCCACTCTTTTGCTG
The DNA here is from genome assembly GCA_958450375.1 of Homarus gammarus. Taxonomy (NCBI): domain Eukaryota; kingdom Metazoa; phylum Arthropoda; class Malacostraca; order Decapoda; family Nephropidae; genus Homarus; species Homarus gammarus. The sequence continues at coordinate 750,386 of CAUDMG010001588.1, read as the reverse complement.
CTGGAAAGTGGCAAGAGTTTTGGTCGTCCCTGACAACAAACACTAACCTGCGAGCTATCCGACCTTTTCTTAAACGGGTGTCGTTCTCGTGTTTCCCAACAGGAGGAGTGGTATTGTTTAAACGAAGTTTAGGATTGGCCACTCTCACCTCACACATAGTTATATGTTAAAGAGTGGAGTTGAGTGACAGGTCCCTCGCTGCAACTCCTGTCACACTGACCTGACAGTCAACCATATACTAGTTGACTGCAGGTCTTTTAATCTTAAAAGGTGAAACAATTCCTTGAACAATAAATTCATGAACGAAATTTTAAACGATGAAGGAGATATTATTTTTTTAAAAACAAATTCAGATATATTTTAAGCTATAATATGGAAAAATAGTTCATAATCTAAGGGAAGCGGTGTGTAGCCTTGCATGCTTCTTTGTGCCAGCGGTCCCTGGAGGGAAATGAGCCAAGATTGTTTTTTTTTTTTCTGCCCTCTGCTTATCGGAGGGATGGAGCATCAGAAGCGTCAGCTGTTATTAATGTGTTTTAATTGATTGTACAGTTATTGTTTTTGATATAAGAGACATCCTCTAATTGGCATACAGCGCTGAATGGCTTATTGGCTCTAGTGCTTGGCTTAGAGCCTAAATTCCATGAATCAATCAACCAGAGGATCCAATTGACGAAGGTTATAATGTCACAATTTGACAGTAGCAAAGGGGATCCGCCTAATCTAATTGGAGTTGTGCTTTCTAAGGAAGATAATTGTGGTTACAAGATCGGTACAAGAAGAGGAATAATTAAAGGCAAACTTGCTCGAAAACAAGTGGAGCTTGTGTGCTTCAGTGGTTAAACCAGAAGATGTTCTTCAGGAACAAGGAAGTATTCGGGAAATAGTTAACGCACAGAGTATCGGTGGTAGAAAGGGATTTGTGGTTCCCAAACATTTTCTCATGACGTCCCCCTTTCTGCTTTAACCAAACCCTCACACCCCCATTTTTTTAAATAAACTTTTAATAAATTATACACCTTATACCCGAATTTATTATTTTCAAGAGCATATAAGGAAAGTCGAATTATACTAAGAAGGAAAATAATGTTACACTATTTGGGAACCACTGGCTTAGAAGATGCCTTTGTACAAGTAGCTGCCTAACTGGGCAATGATCATTTCTAAAAGGTTACCTTCGTTGCAACACGCTTTCCACGGCCATAAATTATGTGAAGACACAGATTAAGAATACTGTTTTTATTTTTCATACTGATTTGTTTTAGTATAGTTTCAGTATAACCTTTTCAAGAAAAAAAAAATATATATGTATGTGTGTGTGTGTATGTGTGTGTATGTGTGTGTGTGTGTGTGTGTGTGTATGTGTGTACACAGGGTGGTGAAATGGGTTTAGCGTGGCAGCATTAGGTTAGTGTTAAGGTGCAATCACTGCTTGCTCCCTCTCCTTTTTAGCTACCCTTGGCAACACACGGTAACTGGGAGCCTCGTGAGCCCAGGCGAGACCAGCAAGGGATCTCAGAGTAGCAGTAGGCCCCAGAGGGATGGTGCATAAGCCCACTGGCATGTGGACACGTCCTGGCGTCTACCAACCATTGCCCCGCTGCCTTGCCGATTAACTTTGGTAGGTATAAGGCTGCGGGAGTAAACCCCGAACAAAAATCTGCAGTGGAGCCCATAATCAGGCAGACATGCTTACAGAGCTCCAAAAAGACCACAACGGCGGTATAGGCGGAAGAGGTGACCATCATCGGAACCCAACGACTACACTGGTGGACGAAGGCAATGCCTGATGGACAGGCTACTAAGGCGAACCCCAACAAACTAGGCTGTCGGCAGTCCATTGAAACTCTCCCTCTCCCCGGTCATTGCAACACTTGCATCACTGGATCAGGAAAAGGGAGAGCCAAGATGTGTGGTTGCAGCCTACGCTCCTGCCTCACCATATAAATAAACTCACGCTCAGCCATCATCCAGCTCATCATGCCTCTTATCATCATCAAAACGCCTATACCCCCAATAGTCAAATGGCAACGGACGAGTGGTGATGGGAACAGGCAGAGATGACTGCCGGGAGTCTCTATTCACAACTATGCACATGGGCGGCACAGATAAGATGGTCGTTTATGCACTGGAATCTAGGCAGCAGTGCAACCCGGTCCTGTCTGTGAGACTGAGCAGCCCTTTCGAGGAGCCACTCTACTCACCCCACGTGGAGATGGGGCTAGAAAAGGTGCCCTAAACATAGCATGCCTTAAAAGCAACCTGACCGGGCAATCGCACCCAGTAAGGTCTTCCTTATGCCGTAGAAAACACAATAAAAATCACAGATCCAAACAAAAAAGCGCTCCACCACCCCTGGGTTCTCCCCGCTGTCCGTAGCTGGCAAGATTATCGCCCGAGTCCTCCTAAACAGACTTCTTCCTGAGGCGGAAAACTTCCTCCCAGAATCTCAATGTGGCTTTAGACCATCACGTGGCACCACTGACATGATCTTTGCTGCCTGTCAGATACAGATAAAATGCAGAGAACAGTGTCGTAACCTGTACATGGCTTTCATCGACCTAACCAAAATCTTCGACTCAGTCAACAGGGAAGCCCTCTGGTGGACCCTCAGCCGTTTTGGCTGCCCACCAAAATTCATCGCCATTGTGAGGCAACTCCACGATGGCATGAACGGCAGTGTCCTGGGCAGTGGCACCCAGTCTGAGTTCTTCCCCATCCAAACTGCGGTTAAACAAGGGCGTGTACTGGCACCAACTCTCTTTTCCATTTTCTTGGCTGTCTTCCCTACTCGTGCCAGTGCCAATTTAGCCTGCGGGATGGACATCCAGTACTGGATGAAGGGTCTTTTCAACATAAGACAACTCCAGGCAGGAACAAAGGTGTCGGGAGCTTCCATTACTGAGCTTCAGTATGCAGACGACCTCACCCTTGTCGCACACACTGAACGCAACCTACTGGAGATCTTGAACACCTACGCAGATGCGGTTGCACATTTCGGCCTTGAGGTGAATGTGTGTAAGACTTAGATTATCTTTCAGCCAGCCTCTGGTTCAGCCACACCTCCATCATCCATCCAGCTTAACGGTACTACCCTCTCTAATGTTACCCACTCTCGGTATCTCGGCTCCCATCTGTCCACCACCGCAGCCATTGATGAAGAGATTCAAAATCGGATGAGATGTGTATCTTAAGCCTTTGGTAGACTCCGAAACCGTGTCTTCAGCTGTAGGGAACTGAAATTATCCACAAAGTTATACGTTTACCTAGCAGTGGTCCTCCTCACCCAGCCATATGACAGCGAGACATGGGTCACATACAGGAGACACCACAAGGCACTTGAAGACTTCCACCAACGTAGTCTAAGTTCCAGCCTCCGAATTAGCTGGGAAGACAAGAGAACAAATGCCAGTATTCTTGCTGACACCTACTGTAGAAGAATCGAGGCTACCATTACCCATGAACAACTCTCCTGGACTGGCCATGTTACTGCATGGACGACAGTGGACTGCAAAAGTAACTACTTTACAGTCACTTAACGAATAGTAAACGTAATGCTGGCGGGCAATTGAAGAGGAATATGGATAGTCTTAAGACAAACCTGAAAAAGTGCCAAGTCGACCCCCTCACCTGGGAGACGATTACTCCCCACCATAACGTTTGCAGGATCACCAAACAAGAAGTTGTCAATACTTTCGAGTTAGCCCGAATGCATAACGAGGCAGACAGCGCCAACGCCGGAAAGACGCTGTCACCCTCCCGCACTAGATGTAGCCCCCCACATGTGCAATATCTGTGATCGACCCTGCCGGTCCCGTATCGGCCTCTTTAGTCACCTCAGAACTCATCAACCTAGGTGACATCCTTAATAACTCATACTGTCATACTCGATTCCGAGTGACAGCAAAGTAGTAGTAGTAGTAGTAGTAGTAGTGAGTGTAATAATAATAATAATAATAATAATAAACGGTTTATTAATAGAGTTGCAGCCGGTGGCTGAAAATATACAGACTTACATTTGATTTAGACATAATGATATAATATGCATTGAATACATTTACAGGGCTGTGCAGTACATAAATCAGGAGTTGTTTATTATTTTAACAATAGATGGGATGGTGCTGTTCTTATATCTATCGGTGCAGGCTCTTATGGGCTGAATTTTGTTGTAGTGGCGGACTGAGCGAGTTGGGTGGGGGGCTGCAGGTGGCAGGAGGTGGGGATGGCGAGGGTGGTGCAGTAGTCCACGGCCAAACCTTTCCAGTGCTTGGTGGTGGAAAGGTGTGTGTGTGTGTGTGAATTTCTTTAAAATTTTCCTTAACAGAACTTACCTAGTTCATGAACTGGGCAAGATTTAACTTTTCCAATTCATGAGCTGTGCAGCTAATTTGTCCAATTCACGGACTGGGCATTCAGACTGACCAGTTCATGAACTGGGCAATTTAAAAATAAATGGAGCGTTGTAAATACTTATACTGCACAGTGTCGATCGGTCAATTAGGAAAACCAGGTGCTTGGCAAATTAACGCATCCCGAAAGCATATTCGAGCCTCGTCAGAGATGCCCCTTAGCCTATCTTGACGTGACTTAGTTCTACATTAAAGTAATTTTATACATAATTACGATTTACAAAGGTTATTGTCACAGTACTTAATACTTGACACCTTGGGGAGGAAGTTATTATTACTTCCCACTACAGGCATGGGTTGGGCCAGTTTCCTCCCAGGCGGAAACACTCACGGTAACATCTGGAGCCTTCCTCGTCTGCTTCACAACACCTGGTTTAGTCCGGGTTCTCGGAAGATAGCTCGTTAAATTTCCCCACAATCTGTTCATTAAAGTAATATAAGGAAGGTTTCTCAGAGGTTCACCTGTTCAGTTTTACCAAAACGATGGGGCACTACATCCATTTGATTTTCTTTGGCACGACATAAAAATGGCCACCAACATATACTTGAAACTCTATCATAATAACATTTTGCGTTCTCTCACGTTAGCAAAATGAACATTACGGCTAACAGATAACAAATTTGCCATACGCAGCATGGGACTACAGTAGTTCATTGGGTACCCCCTTGCATCCTGCGCAAGGGGAAGCCCCCAAAAGCATGACAGCGCCTCCAGACGACCCAGCTGGAGAATGGTGACGTAATCTTACAGTTGAGGAAGTTTAAGGCGGTGAAATATAGTGCCGGCCATGATGTGTACAGTGGAGGAATGAATATCTTCTCGGTATTTTGACGAATACATCACAGAACGGCTGAGCCATTCGACACACACATGTGTGTGGAGCCCTTAAACAGTTGGCAGACCTGTGGAACCTTAGAAAGGGGTCGCCACTGGCACCATTCACTGTGTTGAGCTGTCAGGTTTTATTATATTTTGGCCAAAGCTGGGAAGATACTTCATTCTCTTACTGTACTGAAGTCTTTGTTTTCAGTGCACTGTATCCACACTACCCTTAATAGGGCGTCAGCTTCAGAGGACCCACTTTCATTTTTCCATTCAACCATAAGAGGAAATATTTATGTGGGAATAATTGTGAATATGGGTCGTGGACCTTGCAAGGTTGATAAGAGCGTGTGTATGGCACACCGACCATCACGAAGGTGAGTCAGTGTCGGGGAGAGAGACCAACGCTCAACATCTGGGTGTCTCCAAAAATGTATACACACTGTCTTTAAGGTTTTTGCGGCGATTGCGTGAGTGTCTGCATTACAACAACAACGTTATCCTTACCTGGATGATTTATTGTGCACTGACGTCATGATGATAACAACGACAACGAGAATAATAAATACATGAAAAATAACTATTACTAATAGTACCAGAAAATAACCAGAGGTACAACATCTTAACATATAAAAACATAAGTTAATTTTCTTACATATTTATCACAATGGGTAAAATTATCTATCGTATCTGAAGTGGCTAAACCAATCAATTTCTTATCGTAGATCCCCGAGGCGATTACCTGCCAATCAGGAGGCGAATTCACAAAGATTCGTACTATTAATACTAAATTGTAGATATATATATATATATATATATATATTACTTAAGTGAAAACACAAAAAAATTACAAAAATAGCATTAAAATTATACTAATACGTTCACTTAGCACTACTTTTCTACATTAATTTAGTCTCTTAACTGAAGGTAAGTGAACGTATCTAGTTAAGTTAAATTATATGTTTAATTTTGATATTAATTATTCGTGTTTGTATTTTAGTTATAGTGAAGCAGTTAAGTTACATTCTTACAGGTTTACCTACTAGGATTGTTCGACTTCGGAGCGTTTGTGTGACTCCAGCGGCACGTTCGTTTTACCGTGGGTATTTCCCCTAATCAATATCGTTACTTGGTGAGGATGGAGGAGGGGAGGAGGAGGGCTCTGTAGAGGGGATGGGGAGGGAGAGAACTGGGAAATGTCTACCACTTACTGTAGTATCGTTTTATGGCTGACACTGTTGACGTCACTTGTTCTGATCAGTGAACACCTCTTCCCTCCGTCTCTTTCCTCCTATCATTCCTTATCCGTCGTCCATGCTCCCCCTCTCCCTCCCTCCCCCTACCCATCCCCATCTTTCCCCCAGCCTCCGCCCATACCCTCCTCCCGATCCGCCACCTGGATGTACTTCGATAAAGTTTTGTCAGGGTCTTTCAAAAAGTTCATACGTTAAATATTTTTTATCCTGACCTACTTTAACTTACGACACAAAGATGGGTTCTCGAAGGCGCTTACGTAAAATTTCCCTCCTATAATTAAGGATGTTAAAGTGTATGTAACTGATTCGCTTAAGTTATAACATAAGAACTTAAGACTGAAGGAAGCTGCAGTGAGCCTATTGGCCCATACTGTAATATAGGCAGCCCCATTTACACCCAACCCCTATCGCTCATATATCCGCCCAACCTATATTTGAAGCCATCCAGCGTGTTCGAATTAATGCTGATGAAGTTCAGTAACTTGTTCCACTCATCCACTGACTACTCTATTTCCAAAACAGTGTTTACCTATCACGAGCCTAAATATTAAATTGTCTAATTTAAAACCATTGCTCTGAGCTCGCTCCTGGTTGGATAATTTAAGTACCTTTGTTATATCACCTTTGTTTAACTCTGACTTCCATTTAAACACATCGATTATATCGCTCCTCACTCGACGTCTCTCGAGGGAGTGCAAATTCAGATGCTTAATATGTCTCTATACCCAATGTCCCTAATGCTCGAAATTAGTCGATATCCATTCTGTAGTACGGTGACCAAACTGACCTGATAATCCAAGCGCAAGATATACTGTAGTTTTAGATAACCTCGCTGGTCTTGTGACTAACACTCCTTTGTATAAACCCAAGTACTGTACTCTGTTAGCCTTGTTTCGAGCCAATGCACATTGTTGTTTTGGTTTAAGATTCCTACTTATCATTACTCTTTTACACAGTCGGATTTCTCTATAACAACGTTGTTCAGCTGATATCTGGTTTCTTTGTTTACATCTCCTAGAATTAGACTAAGTACTTTAAATTTGTCCACAATAAATTTCATCTGCCAATTTTCAGACCAGGCGATTTTTTTTTAGTTCTTCCTGTGCTTTTGTGGAGTCCTCATCAGGTTTAATTACACGACCTATTTTAGTGTCATCAGCAAATTTACTTATGTTGCTGTCTACGCCAATATCTATGTCGTTTATGTATATAATAAATAATAATGGTCCAAGTACTGAGCCTTGGGGAACTCCACTAGTGACGTTACCCCAATCGGAGTTAGTGCCATTAATGCTGACTGTTTCCTGTCCTGTAACCACGCCCTAATCCAGATGGATTATCAAAAGTTCGCTAGTTAAACTTCCTTCTCAGTTAGGGGAGGAGGGGGGATATGAAATTTCACCGAGACTCGACTGTAAATACGTCTTTTTTATTTCCGAATAAGGTAAAAAAAAGTCGTAAGGATAATCATTGTGAATTTTGACTCTGGATAATAATACTTACGACATTTACATAACGTACAGTAGAAACACTGACCAGCTGACGTGACCTTAACGATTTGATGTGACCTTCACCATCTGTCGTGACATTAACCATCTGACATGACCTTAACAATTTGATGTAACCTAAATCATCTGTCGTGACATTAACCATCTGACGTGACCTTAACAATTTCATGTGACAGTAACCATCTGTCGTGAAATTAACCAATTAACGTGACCTTAACCATCTGTCGTGACATTAACCATCTGACGTGACCTTAACTATTTGATGTGACCTTAACAATCTGTCGTGACATTAACCATCTAACGTGACCTTAACAATTTGATGAGACCTTAACCATCTGTCAGGACATTAACCACCTGTAGTGACATTAACCATCTAACGTGACCTTAACAATTTGATGAGACCTTAACCATCTGTCAGGACATTAACCACCTGTAGTGACATTAACCATCTTACTTGACCTGGACCATCTGACGTAGCCTGGACCATCTGTCGTGACCTTGACCATCTGACGTGACCTTAACCATTTGTCGTGTTATTAACCAACTGACATGACCTAGACCAAGTGAGTTACCTTAACCATCTGAGGAAAATTTAAGAAACTGACTTAACCTTTACCTTAGTATAAATTGAACTAATATTAAAGTCATTGACAGTTTTCATAAACCTTTACATTCTGGTAACATACACACATACATACATTCATCAATACATATATACAGATAAGACAAACAGACAGACATACAGGAAGACAGACGGACAAACAGACAGACGTACAGGAAGACAGACAGAGAAAGAATCATAGGAGCTTCCGCCTTCGGTAACAATTTTCAAGGGTGGTGACTCGACCTTCCTGCACGGTCCATTTCCGTTCTCCGCCACCCCGCACCTCTCTCCCTGCCACCCCACGCCTCTCTCCCTGCTACCCCGCACCTCTCTCCCTGCCACCCCGCACCTCTCTCCCTGCTACCCCGCACCTCTCTCCCTGCTACCCCGCACCTCTCTCCCTGCTACCCCGCACCTCTCTCCCTGCTACCCCGCACCTCTCTCCCTGCCACCCCGCACCTCTCTCCCTGCTACCCCGCACCTCTCTCCCTGCTACCCCGCACCTCTCTCCCTGCCACCCCGCACCTCTCTCCCTGCCACCCCGCACCTCTCTCCCTGCTACCCCGCACCTCTCTCCCTGCTACCCCGCACCTCTCTCCCTGCTACCCCGCACCTCTCTCCCTGCCACCCCGCACCTCTCTCCCTGCTACCCCGCACTTCTCTCCCTGCTACCCCGCACCTCTCTCCCTGCCACCCCGCACCTCTCTCCCTGCCACCCGGCACCTCTCTCCCTGCCACCCCGCACCTCTCTCCCTGCCACCCCACGCCTCTCTCCCTGCCACCCCACGCCTTTCTCCCTGCCACCCCGCACCTCTCTCCCTGCCACCCCGCACCTCTCTCCCTGCCACCCCGCACCTCTCTCCCTGCCACCCCGCACCTCTCTCCCTGTCACCCCGCACCTCTCTCCCTGTCACCCCGCACCTCTCTCCCTGTCACCCCACGCCTCTCTCCCTGCCACCCCACGCCTCTCTCCCTGCCACCCCACACCTATCTCCCTGCCACCCCACGCCTCTCTCCCTGCCACCCCGCACCTCTCTCCCTGCCACCCCGCACCTCTCTCCCTGCCACCCCGCACCTCTCTCCCTGCCACCCCGCACCTCTCTCCCTGCCACCCCGCACCTCTCTCCCTGCCACCCCGCACCTCTCTCCCTGTCACCCCGCACCTCTCTCCCTGTCACCCCGCACCTCTCTCCCTGTCACCCCACGCCTCTCTCCCTGCCACCCCACGCCTCTCTCCCTGCCACCCCACACCTATCTCCCTGCCACCCCACGCCTCTCTCCCTGCCACCCCGCACCTCTCTCCCTGCCACCCCGCACCTCTCTCCCTGCCACCCCGCACCTCTCTCCCTGCCACCCCACGCCTCTCTCCCTGTCACCCCGCACCTGTCTCCCTGTCACCCCGCACCTCTCTCCCTGCCACCCCGCACCTCTCTCCCTGTCACCCCGCACCTCTCCCTGTCACCCCGCACCTCTCTCCCTGCCACCCCGCACCTCTCTCCCTGTCACCCCGCACCTCTCTCCCTGCCACCCCACGTCTCTCTTCCTTTTTTGTGTTAATGATAAAATGGGCTGGTTAGATTATATTCTCATAACTCCATTTAAGGGTAGAATTCAACATTGGAGCGTTTGAGAATTGACGTTTTTAAGTGAGTCCATTAATACGTTTCTTCACCTCTAGTTAGGGGGAATAATTACCGTAAGAACATTTGGGAATCCATATTTGTCTCGTAACTTAGGTGAACAGGTTAATACGTTCTCACACACCTCAAATTAGGAAGAGAATTTATCGTAAGACCGTTTGGAAACACATTTACGTCATAACTTACGTGAACAGGTTAATACGTTTTCACACCTGTAATTAAGAAATAGGATTTACCGTAAGAACGTTTGGGAATGTGGTGAGTGAGGGAGCTGAGCTCTTGAGACATTCTGAGGCCACCATACGCTTCCTCACACAAGGTTGAGGACTTGTACCGTTTGTTGTGACTGGCATGTGTAATATGTATGAGCTGATGTTCTCACGTTCAGGCATGTGTTTGGTTATACATGTTATGAAATCGGATAAACTGCAGATTAGTTCCTTCCCCAAGCTTACTTTGCTTGATAATTAATTAAACACCTCAGTGCTACCAAGGGATTAGGTTAGCTCAGGTTAGATTTATTTAGATTAGCGTTTGGTTGAGCTAGGCTAGCGTTAGCTTTAGGTTAGACTAGGCTAGGTTAGGTTAGGTTAAGTTAGATTAAGGTGGATTAGCGTTAAGTTAGGTTATATTAAGTTAGAATAGCATTAGGGTAGTTAGGTTAAGTTAGTTTAGATTAAATTATGTTAAATGAATTAGCGTTAGGTTAAATTAAGTTAGTTTAGCGTTAGGTTAGATTAAGGTGGAATAGCGTTAGGTTAGATTAAATTAAGTTACATTAGCATTAGGTTAGATAAGTTAGCTTAGTTTAGCTTTAGTTACATTCGTGTCACGGTAGATAAGTTAGCTTAGTTTAGCTTAAGTTACATTCGTGTCACGGTAGATAAGTTAGCTTAGTTTAGGTTAAGTTACATTAGCGTCACGGTAGATAAGTTAGTTTATGTTAGGTTAAGTTACATCAGCTTTTGGGTTGTTAGGTTAGGTTAGGACAGTCAGTCCATCAATCCATCAATCATTCATTCAGTCAGTTATCCCATCAATCGATCAGTCAGTCAGTTCATCAGTCAATCAGTCAGTCAGTCAGTCAGTCATTTCATCAGTCAGTCAGTCAGTTCATCAGTCAGTTGGTCCATCAATCCGTCAGTCAGTTAGTCCATCAATCCGTCAGTTCATCAGTCAGTCAGTCAGTCAGTCCATCAGCAGTCAGTCTGTGCATCAGTCAGTCAGTCCATCAATCCGCCAGTTCATCAGTCCGTCAATCAATCAGTCAGTCCATATATCAGTTAGTCAGTCAGCTAATGCACCTATCATTCAATCTGTCAGTCCACCAATTAGACAATTAATATATCAATCACCCAGTCAGTTAAAATCGGCCAGAACTACTGTGAGGTCGTCCTATTGACCTCCTGCTGTGACTTTGACCTCACCTCAGCATTGACCAACAAGTAACTCAGTCACTTGTCCCATGACGGTACAAAGTGTCAAGAAGACTTGTTCGAAAATATTGTTTAGTTATTTTGGCACATAACACATAAATGAATACATCTATGTATAAACATTTCTAAAATAAGGGAGCAGTATAAATATATAGCAGATCCACTATTTTTTATTTAATTATACACCTGCACAGAGGCGAGTTAGCGAGCAGTGACGAAGTAGTTTAGAAAAAACATCTTTAGTAACTGTTATTATTTACCCGGAAGTAACACACTGTAAGAGGAAGTTATTTGAACCATAACCGGAAATATGTTAGTTAGGAGAATACAAAAAATATTGATAGCAATAATGTTCTTATTTTAGAAGTAATAGAAGTAGTTGTAGAAGCAATAATAATAATAATAATAATAATAATAATAATAATAATAATAATAATAATAATAATAATAATAATAATAATAATAATAATAATAATAATAATAATAATAATAATAATAAAAATAATAATAATAATAATAAAAATAATAATAAAAATAATAATAAAAATAATAATAATAATAATAATAATATTAATGATAATAGTAATAATAATATCTAATGTCTGTTTATTTGTCTGTTAGTACCAGTTTAGCAAAGGATAAGGTCAACCACTTTAAAATAAGTTACAAGGATTTGACCTTTACGTGACCTGAAGGGTTTGTGTTTGATGAAGTCAGGGCATAGGTCAAGATCGCTGAATCATTTAAACCTACAGGTTTGTTTGTGTGTGTGTGTGTGTGTGTGTGTGTGTGTGTGTGTGTGTGTGTCACGCAGCCTAGAAACATTATCATTGTAACACTCCGTCATATGGTAAACAATACTGGAATAACAATACATATCGACAAAACACTGAGTTACAGCATCTACTCGTACCATTACTACTAGTCTACTACTACTACTACTACTACTACTACTACTACTAAAATAGCTACACCTCCGCCGCCATTTTATTACCTTAAAATTAAATATCCTAATACATAAGTAGCGACCCTAGCTGTGTTGAGTTAGTTGAGCCGCAGATCTATGCTGCATTAAGTGACTGTTGCCTCATAGTCAATATTTGCAACTATTGTCGGCTTTGGGACCGATGCTCTCGTTTCCCTGAGGCAGAGCAAAGCAGACCTAAGGAGAGAGAAGGACAGTCGATATCTCATCCAGGCTGTAACATAACTTCTAGGCTGCTGCTTCTGTTCTGATTGCACCTCTGCAAGTCTGGTGTAGCAGCATCAATTTCAATTTCAATTTCTTGTTTATTCCTTGATAGAGGAAGCGGGATCCTAGTGCTGTCACTAGGTACCCCTGTACAATGACACCAGAAGCATCTGGCAATTGTGACAAGTATATACAGTATAAATATTATAAAGGGGCTTACTAAAGCCTAACGAAGGAAGGATATTCCATTAACACATAATCAATGTTATTTACAAAATATCTGGCCAGTATGGGGAGGATCATCGTGTCTCCGTCAGGGGGTCGTGGAGTGGTGGTCCAGCAGGCGTCACGGAAGCGTTGTGTGTGGGGACATCTTAGGAGGTAGTGGATAAAGGTGCTGCTGTCGGGTCTTCTGCATAATGCACAAGAGCGTTGCTCAGGGGATGCGGGATACCAATCTCCCAAGCAAAGTCATACCCAATGATGATACGGGCGTAGCAGCATCTTACACTTGGTCCCATCCCACCAGAGGTTGTGAACACCATACAAGTGAAGTTGCCTTGATCAACCTTCTGAATTCTCTTCCCGTACGCTCTTATCTTGCCGTTCTCGTTCCTCCTGTGTGCAGCCTCGAGAGCTAAATTACGGTGACATGCGGCCATGGGATAAAAACTCCTGACGTAGAAGAAGGCCAGCTATCCCTGTGTCCAGAATCCTCGAGCACTGACGTCAACAAGGGCTTCGTTGGATGTGTTTGAAGTCCTATGTTGGAAATTCTCACCGTCCGATGGAAGGAGGGTCGGTTTTACCCTGACACCATGACAGATTTCCTTCAACATATCTGCTGTGAGATCCCTTACTTCGTCATGCCTCATGCATATGAAGCCCCCTTTCTTGCACACCATGGTGTGATCGACGTCATAGGAAGAGCCACAAACACATTGGGAGGGCAAACCTTCTACTGGCCTACCATACCTTAGAGCAATGGCATCTGTAAAATCTTGTTTATTGAGACTGAAACCATTTGCCCTTATCGGTAATGTAGTTAACCCGTTCGAGGCGCCCACCTCCTGCGCTATAGCTACTTTTTCTTTCAAATTCTCTGGTACTTGCAGCATCAGTTGCTGCAACTTATCACTTTGGCCGTGCTGTCGTTCTGTCGTAATGGACCGTCGAATCTTGTTTACTTCGTTGGTATCCACCTCACCTGTTGCGTTCTGAGCTATTATGTGGTCAGTGAGGGCTGCCATGAGCTTAACTGAGTTTTGCTGCTCGGCGGCAGCAATCTCCTCTGGATTGGTCAATCCCATTCCTCCCAGTCTCGGTGGTAGTGTAAGGAGTGATCTTTCTGCTGGGGTTAAGTGAAAATGTTTCACTAATTTGGGAATGAAATTGACGCTGATAGCTTCTTCCAGAGGGTGAAGGAGGGGTCCGATTTCAGGGATAGTGCGCATCAGGTAGTTCCAGCGATGCTTGACTCCATGGGTGAATGCCACTACCACTACTACTACTACTACTACTTTGTACTACGTACTACCACCACCACCATTACTGCTACATCACTATTGTGCCTCAGTGCCACACTAATCACCATTAAAACATAAACAAGCAAACACGGTCACGAGAGACACGCAAACACCCAACAAACAAATAGAACCAAACGTTAGTGAACCGATAACTTCCACCGAAAAAGAAGCACACACACACACACACACACACACACACACACACACACACACTGGAGAGAGTGACACCAAACACAAACACGAATGGGTTACAGAGACATACCAAGCATACACACGCCCCTCTCTCTCTCTCTCTCTCTCTCTCTCTCTCTCTCTCTCTCTCTCTCTCCCTCCCAAACATACACACATTAGAGAGAGCACCACCAGACAGGAACATGAATGTGACACAAGAAGCTCAGTCGTGTAGTGGTAGCTTTCTCTTCTGTGTGTGTGTGTGTGTGTGTGTGTGTGTGTGTGTGTGTGTGAGGAAGGTATAATGTTTGTGGGAGAGAGAGCTAGTTCACCTGGCCTTGATGAGGTTACGTGGCTGATCAAGGTGGCACTCTCCCCCACTGTCTGCGAGTCTTATGTCTACATGTGCGATTCCTAATTGTGTCTTGTCTTTGATTCAGCATGATTCTAAGTGTTAATTGAGTCTGATTCTTAAATATTCCTAATTTTGTGTTTTGTCTCCAATTCGCAATGATTCTTAACGTTAAAATAATGTGTTCCCAACTAATGTTAAGAGTACGTATCCGACTAAGGGAGAATTTTACTGTAATATTGACACAGTTGAGACCGGTTATTTATGTATCAACTTAAAAGTTCCAGTTGGATGCATTCGTACAACTCCATTCATTAACTTAAAATAGCCCAGTTAGATGCGTTCTTATACAGCTATTTAAGAGAGAAAGTAAGGTGCTTCTTTTTATTCCCAGGTGGAGATCTCGTCCACTTGGCTGACATAAGTTACGACACAAAGAGGGAATCTCAAAACCATGTAAGTTGAAAATATTCTTCCTCTAACTGGTGATGTATGAATTCAATCTGACTTATATAAAGTATATTAATTTTATCTTTCCTAATTGGATTGTGTAAGAGTTCGGAAGGATAATTGTTTATTTTTTCACCTTTAGTGATGGAGATTCGTAGTTAAGTTAAAGAGGATATACTGTAAGAATTTCATTAATTCGTAGAGTTACGTTAGATTGTGGTTCGATGGTGGTTAAGTTAGGTTACGATGGGTTAGGTTAGGTTGTGATTTTGTTAAGTTATGGTTGGGTTAGGTTAGATAAGGTTAGATTAGGTTAGCATGAGCAAGGTTAGGGTGTGGTTGGGTTAGGTTGTAGTTAGGCTAGATTAGATTAGGTTAAATTCACTACATAATAAACAGTACCAAATAAAATTAAATCTACTTAAGGACAAGCGTGGGTGTCATGGGCAAATGTCTGTGTGTCCGTCCGTCTGTCTGTCCGTCCGTCTATCTATTTGTCTGTCAGTGCGTTTGCCTGTCTTACTTTATGTCTGCTTGTCTGTCTGTCCGCCCTTCCTTCCATCTATCTGTCTGTCCGTCCGTTTGTGTGTCTGTCTGCCTTTCTGTCTATAAATTTCCCGCTCTCATGAATCTACTGAAGTTGTTAACCTGTCTGTCGTTATAGATCAATACGTCTGTCACCTGTCGGTATTGATTTACCTGTCACTTTGCCTGTCTAATCTTCCATTGGTGTCTATCTACCTATCTTTCAGTCTACCATTTGTCACTATCAGTCTATCCATCTGTGTCTATCAATCATCCACTGAAATAGAATTACTGTCTGTCTTTCTGTCTGAGTGCCTGTCTGTCTTCCTAGCTGTCAATCTGTCTGTCTTTATGACTGTCTATTTGTTTATCTGAGTACCTGTCTGCTGTTTCTCATTGATCATGAAAAACAATGGAGGAAGGGGGAAGGATGAAGGAAGGAGGAAGGGGGGAAGAGAAGGGGGGAGAAGGAGGGAATGTGGGGGGTGTTTGTCTCGTCCCCCCCCCCACCCCCCCCACCCACCCCACGGAAGTCTCCTAAGGTAGGGGCTATTTTCAAATCAGGTTCCTTGTCCTTTATATCTGTGTGTGTGTGTTTGTTTGTCTGTGTCTGTCTGGCTCACTCGTAGTGGTGGTGAATGTCCCAAGAAGAGTGTCTGACATTGAGCGTCTAGAGCTGGGACTGTACTCTCTCTCTCTCTCTCTCTCTCTCTCTCTCTCTCTCTCTCTCTCTCTCGTTAACTGACTGGATATACATTAATTCCAGCCTGTGTCATAATTCCCAGTCTTACTTCTATAATTCCAGGATTTCGGTTTGGATTATTTTGTCTATAATAATTAAGCCAACCAATTAATATAATTCTAGACCTTATGTTGGATGATTCTACCCAAATAATATAATTCTAGGATTCTGGCATGATAATTTCCATCCGTTAATATGACAAATCCATTCTATTTAATTCTAGTCTTGATATGATTATTTAAGCATATGTTAAATAATTCCGGTTAGTTAATCATAAAATCTATTGTTAAATGAATCAAAGTCGACCTATTAAATGACTGAGGTCTATTTTTATCATGTAATGTACCGGTGTTTTAACTTATACAACACCTGTAATTACTGTAACTTGTATATTATGACACCTGTAATGTACTTTAGTTGAAACACCTGTAATTACTGTTCTTATACATTGTGACACTTATAATCTAGTGTTTCATATAGATGTTATTCTCTGTACCATACCTAACATGACACCTGTAATGCACTGTATCTTTCATGACACCTTTAATGCACTGTATCTTTCATGACACTTTTAATGCACTGTATCTTCCATGACACCTATAATGCACTCTACCTGACCTAACATGACACCTGTAATGCACTGTATCTTTCATGACACCTGTAATGCACTGTATCTTTCACGACACCTGTAATGGACTGTATCTTCCATGGCAACTATAATGCACTCTACCTGACCTAACACGACACCTGTAATACACTGTATCTTACATGATACCTGTTATGAAATGTATTTTCCATGACGTCTGTAATGCACTGCATTTTCGATGACACCTGTAATGCACTGTACTTGAAATGACACTTGTAATACACTACAGTTTTATATGACCTGACACTTGAGATTCACTGTACCTTGACATGACACTTGAGATGCACTGTACCTTGACATGACACTTGAGATGTACTGTACCTTGACATGACACTTGAGATGTACTGTACCTTGACATGACACTTGAGATGTACTGTACCTTGACATGACACTTGAGATGCACTATACCTTGACATGACATGATACTTGAAATGCACTGTACCTTGAGAAGCGCGGGAGGAAAGGTGTGTGTGTGTGTGAGGAGGGCGACAGGTGAACACTGTGTGAGGACTGGCGTGGAGTAACCCTCTCACCACCCCGGCACACTGTATACTGACTTCCCCACACGCCCCTCCTCCCTACCTACCTACCTGCCTTCCTTCCTCCCTTCCTGCCTAACTTTCCTTCCTACCTACCTACCTGCCTTCCTTCCTCCCTTCCTGCCTTCCTTCCTACCTTCCTGCCTTACTTTCCTACCTTCCTGCCTTACTTTCCTACATACCTACCTCTTCGTCTTCTGTTGGCCAACAATGAAATTATATTGATAATATTACCGCCGTTATCATCTTCATTACCTGACCGTTGCCTCAACTACTACTGTTACTACTACTGCTACTATTACTACTACCTCCACCACAACTGCTAGACCGCCAACACCACCACCTCCGCCACTACCACTACCACCATTACTAGAACAATAAAAGTACCAACAGTACCACAACCATTCCCCCTCCCACTACCACCTCATCCCTCCACCACCAATAACACCCCCTCCATCACCACTACCACCCCTCCCTTTACCACCAATACCACCCCCTCCCGCCACTACTACCCTCTTTCCCTCATCACCAACACTCATAAGAACCTAAGAATGGAGGAAATTGCAGCGGGCCTATTGGCCCATACTGGGCAGTCCCATTTACACCCAACCCCTATTGCTCATATAAGCATCCAACCTATGTTTGAAGCTATCCAGCGTATTCGAGTTAATGATGATATTTGGTAACTTGTTCCTTTCGTCCACTACTCTGTTTCCAAACCAGTGTTTACCAATTTCGCTCCTATATCTAAATTTGTTTAATGTAAAACCATTGTTCGCTCCTGGTTGGATAGTTTGAGTACCTTTGTAATGTCCCCTTTGTTTAGCCCTGACTTCCATTCATACACCTCTATCATGTCGCCCCTCGCTCTACGTCTCTCGAGGGAGTGCAAATTAAGATGCTTTAACCTGTCTCTATACTCAAGGTTTCTAATGCCCGGGATTAGTCTTGTCATTCTCCTCTGGATTGTTTCCAATGATTCTATATCCATTCTGTAATACGGTGACCAGAACTGCATTGCGAATCCAGGTGTGGTCTCACAAGAGCAAGATATAATCTGAAGATGACCTCGCTAGTCTTGTAACTAATACTCCTTTGTATGAACCCAAGTACTTTATTAGCCTTGTTACGAGCAAAAACACATTGTTTACTTTGCTTAAGATTCCTACTTATCATTACTCCTAATCTCTCTCGCAGTCGGATTTCTCAATGGCCTCGTTGTTCATATGGTAACTGGTTTCCCTGTTTACGTCTCCTATACTGAGTACTTTACATTTGTCCACGTTGAATTTCATCTGCCATTTTTCAGACCATTCGAAAAATTTGTTGAGATCTTTCTGTAGTTTTGCGGAGTCCTCGTCAGATTTAATTACACGTCCTATTTTAGTGTCATCAGCAAATTTACTTATGTTGCTGTCTACGCCGATATCTATGTCATTTATGTATATAATAAATAATATTATGGTCCAACTACTGAGCCTTGGGGAACTCCACTAGTGACGTTGCTCCAATGGGAGCAACACCCCAAACTCTCACCCCCATCCCCACCCCCACCAGTCTTTACTCACACTCTGGGAACCCCTGAGTTCCTTACACCTCAGAATTTAAGTCTTTTTACCTACTTCTGAACGTCTCTGGCACTTCCAAGGACCCTGTTGCCTCACCTGATATGTGGTGTGTGTGTGGTAAATGGAGTGAGTGGTAGGTGGCGTGTGTGGTAGGTGGAGTGTGTGGTAGTTGGAATGTGTGGTAGGTGGAGTGTGTGGTAGGTGGAGTGTGTGGTAGTTGGAATGTGTGGTGGGTGGAGTGTGTGGTAGGTGGAGTGTGTGGTAGGTGGAGTGTGTGGTAAATGGAGTGAGTGGTAGGTGGAGCGTGTGGTAGGTGGAGTGTGCGGTAAATGGAATGAGTGGTAGGTGGAGTGTACGGTAAATGGAGTGAGTGGTAGGTGGAGTGTGTGGTAGGTGGAGTGTGTGGTAGGTGGAATGTGTGGTAGGTGGAGTGTGTGGTAAATGGAGCGAGTGGTAGATGGAGTGTGTGGTAGGTGGAGTGTACGGTAAATGGAGTGGATGGTAGGTGGAGTGTGTGGTAGGTGGAGTGTGTGGTAGGTGGAGTGTACGGTAAATGGAGTGAGTGGTAGGTGGAGTGTGTGGTAGGTGGAGTGTGTGGTAGGTGGAGTGTGTGGTAGGTGGAGTGTACGGTAAATGGAGTGAGTGGTAGGTGGAGTGTGTGGTAGGTGGAGTGTGTGGTAGGTGGAGTGTGTGGTAGGTGGAGTGTACGGTAAATGGAGTGAGTGGTAGGTGGAGTGTGTGGTAGGTGGAGTGTACGGTAAATGGAGTGAGTGGTAGGTGGAGTGTGTGGTAGGTGGAGTGTGTGGTAAGTGGAGTGTGCGGTAAATGGAATGAGTGGTAGGTGGAGTGTGCTGTAGGTGGAGTGTGCGGTAAATTGAGTGAGTGGTAGGTGGAGTGTGTGGTAGGTGGAGTGTGCGGTAAATGGAATGAGTGGTAGGTGGAGTGTGCTGTAGGTGGAGTGTGCGGTAAATTGAGTGAGTGGTAGGTGGAGTGTGTGGTAGGTGGAGTGTGTGGTAGGTGGAGTGTGCGGTAAATTGAGTGAGTGGTAGGTGGAGTGTGTGGTAGGTGGTCTATGTTCGTCTTTTGTCCATATCATACAGGTGGAGTGTGTGGTAAATTGAGTGAGTGGTAGGTGGAGTGTGTGGTAGGTGGAGTGTGTGGTATGTGGAGTGTATGGTAGGTGGATTGTGGTGGATAGAGTGTGGTATGTGGAGTGTGTGGTAGGCGGAGTGTGTGATAGATGGAGTGTGTGGTAAGTGGAGTGTGTGGTAAGTGGAGTGAGTGGTAGGTGGAATGTGTGGTAGGTGGAGTGTGTGGTAAGTGGAGTGTGCGGTAAATGGAATGAGTGGTAGGTGGAGTGTGCTGTAGGTGGAGTGTGCGGTAAATTGAGTGAGTGGTAGGTGGAGTGTGTGGTAGGTGGAGTGTGTGGTAGGTGGAGTGTACGGTAAATGGAGTGAGTGGTAGGTGGAGTGTGTGGTAGGTGGAGTGTACGGTAAATGGAGTGAGTGGTAGGTGGAGTGTGTGGTAGGTGGAGTGTGTGGTAAGTGGAGTGTGTGGTAAATGGAATGAGTGGTAGGTGGAGTATGCTGTAGGTGGAGTGTGCGGTAAATTGAGTGAGTGGTAGGTGGAGTGTGTGGTAGGTGGAGTGTGCGGTAAATGGAGTGAGTGGTAGGTGGAGTGTGTGTTAGGTGGAGTGTGCGGTAAATTGAGTGAGTGGTAGGTGGAGTGTGTGGTAGGTGGTCTATGTTCGTCTTTTGTCCATATCATGCAGGTGGAGTGTGTGGTAAATTGAGTGAGTGGTAGGTGGAGTGTGTGGTAGGTGGAGTGTGTGGTATGTGGAGTGTATGGTAGGTGGATTGTGGTAGATAGAGTGTGGTATGTGGAGTGTGTGGTAGGCGGAGTGTGTGATAGATGGAGTGTGTGGTAAGTGGAGTGTGTGGTAAGTGGAGTGTGTGGTAGGTGGAGTGTGCGGTAGGTAGAGTGTGTGTGTGTGTGTGTGTGTGTGCACCGGGTGGTGTAATGCGTCTAGTGTGGCAGCACTATATTAGTATTGAGGTGCAAGCGCTGCTTGCTCCCTCTCGCTTTCAGCTGCCGCTAATGGCTAGCCTTCGTGGCGAAGAGGGAAGCAACTTGCATAAGTCTTTCCCCTGCCAGTACACAGCCTCTTCACCATCAAGATTCCTGCTGTGCCTCCTCAGGGTAACACACGGTAACTGGGTGCCTCGTGGGCCCAGGCTACACCAGCAGGGGATCTCAGAGTAGCAGTAGGCCCCAGAGGAATGGCGTATAGGCCCACTGGCGTATGGACACGTTCTGGCGCCTACTAGATTGCCCCGCTGCCTTGAGGATTGACCTCGGATGGTATAAGGCTACGGGAGCAAACCCTGAACAAAAAATCTGAGGTGGAGCCCTGCATCAGACAGACATGCTTAAAGAGCTCCAACAAGCCCCCAACGGAGGCATAGGAGTAAGAGGTGACCACTGTGGAAAACCAACGACTACACCGGCGGACGAAGGCAATGCCTGATGGACAGGTTACAAAGGCAAAGCCCAACATACTAGGCTATCGGCAGTCCATTGCAACACTCCCTCTCCCCAGTCATTGCAACACTTGCACCACTGGATCAGGAAAAGAGAGAGCCAAGATGTGTGGTTGCAGCCTCCTCTCCTCCCTCACCACGTAACTCAACTCACACGCAGCCATCCTCCAGTTCATCTTACCTCTCATCATCATCAAAACGCCTTAACCCCCAAAAGTCCCACGGCGACGGACGAGTGGCGACGGGAACAGGCAGAGATGACCGTCGGGAGTCTCTAGTCATAACTCTGCATATGGGCGGCACAGATAAGATGGTCGTTTATGCACTGGGATCTAAGCAGCAGTGTAATCCGGTCCTGTCTGTGCGACTGAGCAGCCCTTTCGAGGAGCCATTCTGCTAACCCTACACTGGGAGGGGGCTAGAAAAGGTGTCCTAAACATAGCCTGCCTAAAAATCCCAACCTTGTTGGGCAACTGCACCCAATAAGGTCATCCTTATGCAGTCGAAAACACAGTCAAAATCACAGATCCAAACAAAAATAAACCATACAACCTCTTATGGTCGCTGCATGGAATGTCAGGATCCTTCTGGATACTGGCACAAATGAGCGTCCTGAAAGAAGAACTGCCCTTGTGGCAAAAGAGCTGGCTAGGTATAACATAGACATAGCAGCCATCAGTGAGTCCCGGCTCCCAGATGAGGGCCAGCTCACAGAACGGGGGTCTGGCTATACCTTCTTCTGGAGGGGTAAGCCTGCTGTGGAGAGAAACTGCATTTATGGAGTAGGCTTTGCCATCCGCCAACGCATCCTACACAGGCTAACTGAAATGCCTATTGGGATCAACGAGCGCCTCATGACGCTTCAAGTCCCACTGAATCACTCACGTCATGCCTTTTTCATCAGTCTATATGCCCCAACATTTGAGCGCAGAAGGAGACATCAAGCAGGCCTTTTACGCCGACCTTGACAGAGTGCTAACCTCTATCCCAAGAGAAGATAAGGTTGTGCTCCTTGACGACTTCAATGCCAGAGTTGACAAAGATGCTAACATTTGGCAGGGAACACAGGGAGAAATGGACTAGGCAAGTGTAATCCCAACGGCCTACTCCTCTTCAGCAAGAGTGCTGCTCACAACCTCACTATCACCAATACCTTGTTTCGGCAGGCCAACAAGTTCAAGAATTCGTGGCAACACCAACGATCCAAACACTGGCGTCTCATTGACGACTTCATTGTCAGAGAAAGAGATCGCCGAGATGTCCTCACCACCCGTACCATGCGTGGCTCAGCCCACTGTGACACTGATCATCGACTTGATAGAGCCAAGCTTTCACTTCAAGTCGGCGAAGGCAGCAAGCCTCCAGAAGAGGATTTAATATTAAGCATCTGGAGGACCCAACATTAGCACATTCTTTCAGGGAGCAGCTCGAACATGGGCTTATAAACAACCCAATAGCAAACAATTTGAATCCCAGTGCCGAATGGGATACATTCAACTCCGTTATGACAAAAACCTGTGGAGAGAACCTTGGCCAGATCAAACCAATACATGAGGACTGGTTTGATGAAAATGACCCGGAAATTAAAGTACTCATCGATGATAAACGTGCTGCTTTTACTGACTGGCAGAACAACCCTCAGTCTCGGACCAAAGCTGATACATTCCGCAAGAAGAAAGCTGCAGCCCAGCAGGAACTTCGCATTTTAAAGAATGACTGGCTTAAAAATAAAGCATGTGAAATACAAAAAAACCATACAGATCAGTGCAAGATGGGCGAATTTTTCAATTCCATTAAAATATTTTATGGGCCAACCACTCGTGGTGCAGCCCCCCTCCGCTCATCTGATGGTAACTTCATAATTAAAGACGATGAAGGCCTCCTTCAGTGCTGGAAAGAGCACTACCATTTATTGCTCAACAGAAACACTGATGTGGATGTCCTGACTACCCAGCAGGTCCCTTAGCATCCAGGGCTGACCCACCTCAGCTATCCTCCATCCCTGGATGAGGTAGTTACTGCCATCAAACAGATGAAAAATAACAAGGCCTTCGGGCCTAATGGAATCTCAGCCGAGGTGAATAAAGCAGGAGGATCTTTGCTTGTCAGCCGTCTCCACTCTCTCCTGGAGAATATATGGGAATTGGAGGAAATCCCCAAGCTCTTGAAGACTCTTCCATTGTCAATATTTAACAGAACAAGGGAGACTGGTCAGACTATGGCAACTACCGTGGGATCTCTCTGCTCTCCGTAGCTGGCAAGATTATCCCCCAAATCCTCTTAAACAGACTCCTTCCTAAGGAGGAAAACTTCCTCCCAGAATCTCAATGTAGTTTTAGACCATCACGTGGCACCACTGACATGATCTTTGCTGCCCGCCAGATATAGTAAAAGTGCAGAGAACAGCTTCGTGACCTGTACATAGCTTTCATCGACCTAACCAAAGCCTTCGACTCGGTCAACAGGGAAGCGCTCTGGTGGACCCTATGCCGTTTTGGCTTCCCACCAAAATTCATCACCATTGTGAGGAAACTCCACGATGGCATGAACGACAGTGTTCTGCGTAACGGCACCCAGTCTGAGTTCTACCCTATCCAAACAGGGGTTAAACAAAGTGTGTGTACGGGCACCAACTCTATTTTCTATATTCTTAGCTGCCTTCCTTACTCGTGCCAGTGCCAATTTAGCCGGCAGGGTGGACATTGAGTACAGGGGGAAGGGGGATCTTTTCAACATAAGACTACTTCAGGGAAGAACAAAGGTGTCGGCAGCTTCCATTACTGAACTTCTGCCTTGAGGTGAATGTAAGTAAGACTCAGATTTTCTTTCAACCTGCCCCAGGTTCAGACGCACCTCCACCATCCATCCAGCTTAACGGTACTACCCTCTCTAATGTTACCCACTTTCGGTATCTCGGCTCCCACCTGTCCACCACCGCGGACATTGATGAAGAGATTTAGCACCGGATGAGGTGTGCATCTCAAGCCTTTGGCGGACTCCGAAACCTTGTTTTATGCTGTAGGGAGCTGAAATTATCTACAAAGTTGCATGTATATCGAGCAGTGGTCCTCCCCACCCTGCTATATGGCGTTGAGACATGGGTCACATACAGGAAATACCTCAAGGTATTTAAAAACTTTCACCAACGTAGTCTACGTTCCATCCTCCGAGTTTTCTGGGAAGACAAGAGAACAAATGACGGTATCCTTGCTGACACCAACTGTAGGAGCATCGAGGCTACCATTATCCATGAACAGCTACGCTATAGACTGGTCATGTTACCCGCATGGGCGACAGTATACTGCTAAAGCAGCTACTTTACAGTCACCTAACTAATAGTAAATGTAACGCCGGCGGTAATTGAAAATGTACAAGGATTGTCTAAAGACAAACGAGAAAATGTGCCAAATCGACCTCTTCACCTGAGAGTCGATTACTCCACATCGTAACACTTGGAGGAGCACCACTTTCGAGTTCGCCCGCCTGCAAACCGAGGCAGACAAGCACCAACGCCGGAAAGACGCTGCCATCGCTTTTCCCGCACTCGATGCATCCCTCCACATGTGCAACGAATGTGAACGACGCTGCGGGTCCCGTATCGGCCTCTTTAGTCACCTCAAAACTCACCAACCTAGGGGACATCCCTAATACCTCATATTATTGTATCATAGCTGGATGATCGTCATACTCGATTCCGAGTGACAGCAAAGTAGTAGTCGAAGGTGGAGTGCGCTGTAGGTTGAATGTGTGGTAGATGGAGTGTGTGGTAGGTGGAGTATGTGGGATGTAGAGTGTGTTGGTTGTGGAGTGTGTGGTAGGTAGAGTGTGTGGTAGGTAGAGTGTGTGGTAGGTGGAGTGTGTGGTAGGTGGGGTGTGTGTGATGATTAGTGTATGTTTAATCTCTCCATCGATGTCCGCGGTCGTGGACAGGTGGAAGCCAAGGTATTGGAAGTGGGTAACACTGGAAAGAATAGCACCATTAAGCTGGGTGGATGGTGGAGGTGTGGCTGAACTAGAGGCAGGCTGAAATTGAATCTGATTCTCACGAGCATTTACCTCAAGGCCGAAGTGTGCATACGCATTTGCATAAGTGTTCAGGATCTCCTTTAGGCCTGGCACGAGTAAGGAAGGCAGCCAAGAAAATGGAAAAGAGAGTTGGTGCCAGTACACATCCTTGTTTTACCGTCGTTTGGATGGGAAAGAACTCAGACTGAGTGCCATTGTACAGGACACTGCCGTTCATGCCACATCGTGGAGTTGCCTCACAATGACAATTAATTTTGGTGGGTACGTCTGAAGGCTTCCCTGTTGACTGAGTCGAAGGCTTTAGTAAGGTTAATGAAGACCATATACAAGTCAAGACGCTGTTCTCTGTACCTTTCTTGTATCTGGCGGGCAGCATGATTATGTCAGTGGTACCACGTGGTGGTCAAAAGCCAAATTGAGATTCTGGAAGGAAGCTCTCCGCCATAGGAAGAAGTCTGCTTAGGAGGACTCGGGTGATAATCTTGCCAGCTATGGAGAGCTGTGAGATCCCACATGAGTTGCCATAGTCTGACCGGTCTCCCTTATTGCTATATATAATAAGATCTTGGGGGATTTCCTACTTCTCCCATATATTCTCCTGGAGTAAGTGAAGACGGCTGGTAAGCAGAGGTCCTCCTGCTGTATACACCTCGGCTGGGATTCCATCAGGCCCTGGACTTCGTTATTTTACATCTGCTTGATGGCAGTAGCTAGCTCATCCAGGGCCAGGGGTAGCTGAGGTGGGTCAGCTCTGGGTCCTGAGGAACCTGTTAAGTAGTGAGGACATCTACATCGGTGTTTTTGTTGAGTAACGAATGGTAGTGCGTTTTCCAGCGCTGAAGGAGGCCCTCTTGGTCTTTAACTATGGAGTTACCGTCGGATGAGCGGAAGGGGGCCACACCATGAGTAATTGGGCCATATATTCTTTTAGCTGAGTTAAAAAATTCACACATCTTATGTTAATAAGCAATTTCTTCCATTTCACACGCTTTATTTTTCCACTGTTTGTTCATAAGTTTTTCGAAGTTTGTGCTGGACCGCAGCTTTCTCCTCGCGGAAGCTATCAGCTTTGGTCCGAGACTTAGGATTGTACTGCCAGTCAATGAGAGCAGCACGTTTACTATTGGCGAGTACTTCGATTCCCGGGTCGTTGTCATCAAACCAATCCTGGTGTTGTCTTTTCACCAGACCGAGTGTCTCGTTGCAGATTTTTGTGATGACAACTTTGATAGGACCCATTTGGGACAGGGATTTTGGTTGTTTGTTGTTGGACTGTTTATCATCCCATTATTGAGCTGCTCTCCGAAGGTATGTGCTGCCGCTGGATCCTCCAGTCGTCTGGTGTTAAAGCCTCTTCTGGAGGCTTGTTGCCTTCACCGTTTTGGCGGGTCGTGAAAGGAAAATTTGGCTCTGACGAGCCGATGATCTGTATCACAGTGGTCTGAGCCATGCATGGCTCGGGTGATGATGACATCACGGCCATCTCTTTCTCTGACAATGATTTAGTCAATGAGAAACCAATGTTTGGATCGTGGGTGTTGCCAAGAACCCTTGAACTTGTCGGCCTGCCTAAACAAGGTATTGGTGATAGTGAGGTTGTATTCAGCACATTTTCTGAGGTGTTGACAGTTGGGATTACACTTGCCTACTCTGTTTCTCCCTATGGTTTCCTGCCGTATGTCAGCATCTCTGCCAACTCTGGCATCGAAGTCACATAGGAGCACAACCTTATCTTCTCTGGGGATAGAGGATAGCACTCTGTCAACTTTGATGTAAAAGGCCTCCTTGATGTCATCTTCTGCATCCAGTGTTAGGGCGTATGCACTAATGAAGAAGGCATGACGTAAGTGATTCAGTGGGCTCGAAGAGTCATGAATTGGTGAATGGCAAAGACAACTCCATAAATGTGGTTTCTGTCCGCAGCAGGCTTACTCTTCCAAAAGAAGGTATAGCCGGACCCCCATTCTGTGAGTCGACCCTCGTCTGGGAGCCGGGACTCACTAATGGCTGCTATGTCGATGTTATACCTAGCCAGCTCTTTTGCCACAAGGGCTGGTCTTCTTTCAGGACCATCATTTGTACCAGTATCCAGTAGGGTCCTGACTTTCCATGCAGCGACCGTAGAAGGTTGTTTAGTTTGTTTTTGCTTTGATCTGTGATTGTGATTATATTCTCTACCGCATAAGGATGACCTTGCTAAATGCGGTTGGCCAGTCAGGTTGGATCCTTGGGCAGGCTTTGTTTCGGGCACCATCTCTAGCCCCCTCCCCATGTGGGTGAACAGAGTGGCTCCTGGTAAGGGTTATTCAGCCGCACAGACAAGACCGGATTGCACTGCTGCCTAGATCCCAGTGCATAATCGACCTTCTTATCTATGCCGCCCATGTGCAGAGTTGTGACTAGAGACTCCCGGCAGTCATCTCTGCCTGTCCCCGTCGCCACTCGTCCGTCGCGATATGACATTTGGGGTTATAAAGGTTTTGATGCTAATGATGATGAGAAGTATGATGAGCTAGATGATGGCTGAGCGTGAGTTGATTTATGTGGTGAGGCAGGAGCGCAGGCTGCAACCACACATCTTGGCTCTCCCTTTTCCTGATCCAGAAGTGGAAGTAGTTGCAACGACTGGGGAACCACCATACACTACCCTACAGCTATGCACTACCATTCAACACTCTGCACTACCACTACCATACATTACTATATACTATCATACACTAACTCACATTACCACTACCATACATCATCATACACTACCATAAAACACTATACACTACCATTCAACACCATACACTATCATACAAGACCATACACTATCAATACCGACATCACTATGCATTACCGCTACCATACACCACCATACATTACCATAGAGCGACCAGAGACGTGGAGGCTAGCGTGACACAAGGCTGGGGTCAGCACGAGGTGTGACGGTGAGTCTTGCGTTACGGGCGTCACACTATACTGTTTTCTCTACAACGACCTTAATGCTTTTATTTTCTTTTGGTGAAGTGACGTGTTGTAAGACGTGGTTTTTATGTAGTGAGGGAGAGACGTGGTTTTTGTGTAGTGAGGGAGAGACAGGGTTTTTGTGCAGTGGGGGAGAGACGTGGTTTTTGTGTAGCGAGGGAGAGACTTGGTTTTTGTGTAGTGAGGGAGAGACGTGGTTTTTGTGCAGTGAGGGAGAGACGTGGTTTTTGTGTAGTGAGGGAGAGACGTGGTTTTTGTGTAGTGAGGGAGAGACGCGGTTTTTGTGTAGTGAGGGAGAGACGTGGTTTTCGTGTAGTGAGGGAGAGACGTGGTTTTTGTGTAGAGAGGGAGAGACGTGGTTTTTGTGTAAATGAGG
Organism: Homarus gammarus; assembly: GCA_958450375.1. Lineage (NCBI taxonomy): Eukaryota > Metazoa > Arthropoda > Malacostraca > Decapoda > Nephropidae > Homarus > Homarus gammarus. Next base: position 721,087 of record CAUDMG010001588.1, on the reverse strand, counting down.
GAGAGACATAGTTTTTGGCTAGACGAGGGAGAGACGTGGTTGAGGAAGAGACTATGAAGTTGTAAATAATAAGAAGGAATGTGTAAGTGAGGGAGTTGCTGTGCTTAGTTGTCAGTGGAAATGATACGAGAGACGTAAATGAGAAAAAGAGGGAGGAAGCCCGTGGTTGATAACAGTGGAGAAGGCAAATGACCAGATTGACCTGTAGTGTAATAAGCTTTGAATTAATAAGAGCGGATGAATAAGGTGATGTGAATGTGAATATGTAAATATTCTCTTCTCCCCCACAGCACGGCGAGCAACTAAAAGAACACCTACTACTGTATACTTCAGACTTCGTTGACTGTGTTCTTTATGGAAGGTCACCTCTCTCTCTCTCTCTCTCTCTCTTCTCAGGGGGATATTGTGCTGTAAAGCTTCCTTGTCGATTAATAATGAATATAATAGTATTGATGAAAGTGATAACTATGTTAATAGTAGCATTCATTGATTACATGAATAATAAGCGTAATTACAATATTGAAAATTATACGACTTAATTTAATAATAATATTAATATATATACAGTATATATATATATATATATATATATATATATATATATATATATATATATATATAATATATATATATATATATATATATATATATATGCTGATAACCACCTAGATCACGCGCACCTACAGTGATTTACTTGCATATATATATATATATAACAAAGAAGTATGTCTGTGTGTTTGTGTGTGTGTGTGTCAGCACGAGAATCTCGGAAACTACTTTACCGATCTGTAGTGATGATGGATGGTGTTATATGTAGTGATGATGGATGTTGTTATATGTAGTGATGATGGGTGGTGTTATATGTAGTGATGATGGATGGTGTTATATGTAGTGATGATGGATGATGTTATATGTAGTGATGATGGGTGGTGTTATATGTAGTGATGATGGATGGTGTTATATGTAGTGATGATGGATGGTGTTATATGTAGTGATGATGGGTGGTGTTATATTTAGTGAAGATTAGACAATAAAATAATAACAGTTTAATGATAAAAAAATATACTTTGCTGTACCGTTGTAGTGGAACTTACATACACCGTTAATGAACTATTGATGGAAGAAGACGTTTTGGGGACTGAACAGTAGTTGCAAACAGGGAGTTGCTCAGACAGACAGACTACTCAGTTGAAGTTCTGGTGAATTTTCTTGAATAAAATGAGCCTCACCTGGTGCCTGATCAAGCAAATGCTTATGAACAGATCTTGCAAGCGATACAAGCGGAGCAGGGAGGTGTGATCTTTCTCGATGCACCTGGCGGGACAGGAAAAACATTCCTGATCATCCTTCTGTTGGCCAAAGTACGTCATCAGGCGAAAATTGCTCTTGCTGTGACATCCTCAGGCATCGCTGCAACACTAGAAGGAGGACGTACTGCACACTCAACTTTTAAACTGCCTCTGAACCTCGCTCGCAATGAGAATACAGTGTGCAACATCAAAAAAGGTTCGGCAAAGGCAAAACTCTTAGAAAAATGCAGCCTCATAGTCTGGGATGAATGCATTATGTCTCACAAGTTAGGGTTTGAAGCATTGGACAGGACCTTGCAAGACATACGAGAAAATGACCAGCTCATGGGTGGCATTACAATGGTCATTGCTGGAGACTTTCGCCAGACCCTACCTGTCATTCCTCGAAGCACTCCAGCTGATGAACTGAATGCGCGCCTCAAGGCATCATACCTTTGGAGAAGAGTTCAGACACTAACCCTATCCACAAACATGAGAGTACATCTACAAGGAGATGAGGATGCTGGACGGTTTGTCGATTATATATTATTAATCGACAAGGAAGCTTTACAGCACACTATCCCCCTGAGAAGAGAAAGAGAGAGAGAGAGAGAGAGAGTGTTGATGTGATGTATATCATATATACTTCAGAAAAGTTGTCAACAGGTTCCAATATTCTGTGGCATCATTTCACTTGCCTTCCAGGTGGCAAGCTTGACGACATGACGCACGAATACGAATTGCCCCACTGACTGACAAATGAGAATGTCATCATCAAATTTTAGTCTCTCTCTCTCTCTCTCTCTCTCTCTCTCTCTCTCTCTCTCCCGTGTGTGTGTGTGTGTGTGTGTGTGTGTGCTAGTGAAAAATATAAAAGCGAGGGTGTAGAGAAGTATGATTGTGTTGACTAGTGGCAGTAGGAACAGCAGTTGGTAAGGCCTGGGTGTACCTCCCTAGGCCACCACCGGATGACTGTAAACTTTCACTAGGTGGAGCCCAGCTGCGATTTCCCCACACTTGTAATATATAACTTGGTGGAGCGAGGAAGGGAAGATAGAAGAATAGGAATTATAGGATGGGGAAGAAAGGGGGACTAGGGAAAAAGTTGAAGAATTGGAGATAGAAAGAGAGAAGAGCAGGAGAATGGTGAGAAATGGTAAGAGAAGAAAAGGAAACCGAGAAGGAGGAGGAGTTGGGAGGGAATAGGAAGTAGAGGCTGGGGAGGAAAGAGAGTAGGGAGATAGAGAGAAGGGCAGGAGAACGAGGAGACAATGAGAGAGAAGGGAAGGGAGGCCGAGTAGGAGGAAGAGGAGGGCGGGAACAGGAAGTGGGGGTGGGGGGCAGGAAAGAGGGGGGGGGAGAGTAGAAAGAAAACGGGATGAGAGAAGGAAGTGGGAGAAGAATTGGTAAGAGGGTTGGAGGAAAGAGGAAGAGAAAGGAAAACGTAGAGAGGAATTAGAGGTGAGGAAGAAAAGAGAGAGAGAGTGAGGGGGGGGGGGGGACGAGAAAATGAAGAGAGGAAGAAGGTGGAAGCAGGGATAGCAGATGCAAAAAGGAGGGAAAACAGATGGAGGGAGGAAGGGAGACAGGGGAGGGAGGAAGGGAGACAGGGGAGGGAGGAAGGGAGACAGGGGAGGAAGGTGTTTTATAGGTCAGGCTCACTGATTGTATTTCCCGTACATCCTTTCATAGACGATGCTCCTCCTCGCATTATTATTATTACTATTATTATTATTATTATTATTATTATTATTATTATTATTATTATGAATGATGACGACGATGGCGATGATAATGATATTGATGATAATGAAAATGAATAATATGACAACGATGATGGATGATGAATTTGGCAACGACTGTGAATGATGAACACGATGAAGACGACGATGATAATAATATTAAGAGGATGGTGACAGCTCGACCTTGAATAGTCTACGGTCACTAACAGCCAGTATCCGTCCATTACACCTGAAGTTTTTTACCCCAAAGAATATGTATAATGTTTCTTTTACAACAGCTGGATCTAATGTTAAGTCTATTGCCTTAATTCGCGCTTATATTTATAAGTTGTTAGGTGACTATACTGTATAGTCGTAATTTTTCTCTTATATTTACAAGTATGTCATGTAAATACAGCTACCCATTTCTCTGTTATATTTCTAAGTGTCTCGATTATATTATCGTGTCCTATTCTCACATCAAATTGGTAATGATTATTATATTTCCCGACGTGGACATTGCATATAATATTTTTCCCAATTTGCTTTACAAGAGTATTAAACATTACTTGTTATGTAATAAATAGGTGCAGGGCCGGATTAAGACTAATTGATGCCCTAAGCACAGCCCAACAATGGTGCCCCCTCGGCCCTCCCATTGCTTAACTGACAAGATATTAAGACCATGATTAAGACTCAATGAATACTGATGTTGAAATATGAGATAAAAAATTCAGGTTTCTTCCAGGCCACCCCACAAGCCAGATCCTACAATTTTCTCATCACTGATGTGAGACTAGAACCAGAACAAATACAGTTAAAGACAATTAAGAAATAAAAACAAAGAGTTGAAGTTTTCCAACATTTGATAATTATAAAAATCACTTACATTAGACAGTTTTGATTTAACCTTATTTATTATAACAACTAGGCCTAGAGTTACTGCTCTTAATTTAGTAACACAATATATTTATATAGTTAAAATATCTACCTCTTTATTTTGTAAATATAAAGTAATTTAATTAATGAGAAATTCAGAAACTCACTTGTTACTTCACACAATCCACCTCATACCACACGTTAAAATAGACACATTTCGTTGATACTGCAAGAGCCTGAGTGAGGGCTGAGAAGCGAGGGAACGAACTTATACAATTTCAGACGTTCAGGAACGTTCTTGACGTATAAAATAAAGCCATTTCCATTGGGCAACGTGTCCTTTAAAAAAAAAAAAGGAGCACAGTTTTCTTGGTTTAAAACCCTTACAAAACAAAGTTAACGAACAAAATGGGGTAAATATTTTTCACCAATTTTATACGGCGGTTTTACACTAGCCTATTAGGTTTTATCTCAAATATGATCTGGTCACTACAAGGCATAATACCTTCAGAAGAAAAACCTGTGGTGCCCCCTTCTTTCGGTGCCCTAAGCACGTGCTTATTTTCCTTAATGGTTAATCCAGCCCTGAATAAGTGTGGAATAAAGACGAAAGCTAAGGTTCTCCGGTGTTTCCCCCTTCCTGTGCGTTGTTATCAAGATTTATCTTCTCCACTTTTCCATCGTGGATCTACATGAAATGTGTGTGTGGTATATATATATATATGTATATATATATATATATATATATATATATATATATATATATATATATATATATATATATATATATATATATATATGTAATGAGACAAAATCTCACATGAAGAGGTAAGTTAGGAGGTTATAGTAGTAGAGTATTATAGCGAGAGGAAATGGTAGCGTGTCTCGAGGGTGTGATGTCAACACTGTATATTAACACAGGCACAGTACAAGTGTAGTATATAAAACACCAATGCGTGTTACAGCTTTATTTTACTAGTTCAATAGGGGGGATTAATGGGGGGGGGGGGGGGGTTCGTACACAATTTATGATAGACTATGGTATTCTCGTATAACCTAACCTCACAATTAGAATGGGCACTTCACTAAGTCGATCGTTGGGGAGGTTCGGGATCACCGCACTTCTACAGTCTACACAGCCAGCACTTACTGTTACACGTGGAGTTGACAGCACTCTGTCGATGGACCCGGCTGAGACTTCGTTACACTTAGTGGCGGGCTTCTCTCGAGCGGGACTGGGGACGTGGTAGCTGGCTCTCCCTGGTTACAAGACAACTCTCTGAGGGAGGGCTCGGACGTCCTATATATTGGAAGACCAGCCGTCAGGTTGAGCTGATCGGGGGGGGGGGGGGGGGCGGCGAAGGGTCCCCTTACATTTGCCCTCGCTAATGTAGGGTCAGGTCTGGACTTTGTTCAGAGACTATAAGTTATATCTTCTGGAAAAGTCATCAGGTGGGGCCGTGTGACATGAGAGGGGAGCCTGGCTGATTTACAATCCTTGGTCAACCGCAGAGTTACCCTATACTTTTGACCTCCCTAATGTCGGGTCAAGTCTGGACTGTTTTCAGAGACTATAAGTAATATCTTCTGAAGAAGTCATCAGGTGGGGCCGTGTGAGTTACCCTACACTTGACCTCCCTAATGTCGGGTCATGTGTAGGCTTCTTCAGCGATGTAGGTTATTGTATATTGGGAGAGAGTCGGCTGGTGCCTTCTTACATGTTTGTTGTGGTGACATGTCACATGGGAGGGGAGCTAGTTGATTTGTAACACCCTTGAGCACCTGCGAGGGATACCCTTACACTTGACCCCCCTAATGTCGGGTCAAGTCTGGCTTTCCTTGCGATGTAAGCTGTGGTCTGACAATCCATCACTACATATATATATATATATATATATATATGCTGATAACCACCAGGAAAGAAGAAAACACGAAGTTCTCAAGCGCTTTCGTGTAATTCACATCTTCAGGGGTGAGTACAGACTAGATAGAGTAATGTAGGGTCATTACCTGACCATTGTGGACCTGGTCTCACCCTCCTCTGTATATATTCATCCTGTTCTACATTACTCTATCTAGTCTGTACTCACCCCTGAAGATGTGAATTACACGAAAGCGCTTGGGAACTTCGTGTTTTCTTCTTTCCTGGTGGTTATCAGCATATACCTAGATCACGCGCACCTACAGTGATTTACTTGCATATATATATATATATATATATATATATATATATATATATATATATATATATATATATATATATATATATATATATATATATGCTGATAACCACCAGGAAAGAAGAAAACACGAAGTTCCCAAGCGCTTTCGTGTAATTCACATCTTCAGGGGTGAGTACAGACTAGTCTGTACTCACCCCTGAAGATGTGAATTACACGAAAGCGCTTGGGAACTTCGTGTTTTCTTCTTTCCTGGTGGTTATCAGCATATACCTAGATCACGCGCACCTACAGTGATTTACTTGCATATATATATATCAGTGGCGACTCCGGCACTCGGGCTCCTCGGGCTTAGCCCGAGTCCTAGATTTGGTCAAATGAACGAGTATCTGCTTTCTATGTAATCTGCCAACACTGGCTGATTACAGGGAGCCTGGTCGCAGTTCATATATCACCGTTCAGTGTCTGGCGGTCGTCCTATAGCTCAAAAAATATCGTTCGTGGCAGATAGTCTCTTGACATCGTTCACTCATGCCTGACTCAGGCTTATAAGTTAAAGCCCCAGCTGTTGTCCCTAATCGTGAAAATTAGAAGTAATTCAAATCCAAGCTTTTTTTTAACAATAGCTTTCTATAGAGCTTAGGATTTAAATTCCAATCTATGAAATGTTTCCGTTCTACAATATTCTTACAGGAACGAAAAAATGTCCAGTAACTAGGGCTAACTGGAAATAGCCTGGTAGGAGTAAAAGATTAACTGGCACCTCTTCGCACGCTTCTCTTACCGGCCACGGCATCTGTCAGTTCGCTGACGTTTGCAACAGGGTACACTGTTGTTCTTTGATTGTTTGCTGTGCTTCTGTTCTTTGTGTGTAAAGATCAGTTGTTTTATTTTTATTTCTACCCATAACATAGAAATGGAGAAAGACATAGTGCTAGATATAAAAATAAGCCATTTGGTGCAAGAAATATTGCTGAAAAACGAGAAATTCTTCGTACAGGCAGGCCGACTCCTGCATTGAAAACTAAAGTTGGAAGTAGAACATTCCAGATAAAATGGTATGAACAGATTGATTGGATTTGTGCAAGTAGCGTCACAGAGACACTCTACTGCTGGCCGTGTTTGTTGTTTAAACCAAAAGCTAAGCAGTCGTGGACAGATGGAGGTTATAATAATTATAAAAATGTCTTGAGCGACTGTAAGCATCACAGTAAATCACTGAGTCATTTAAGTAATTATAAAAGCTTGAAAACTTTCGGACAGTATGATATTGTGACAGCTATTAGTGAGTCTGCTAAACTGGAGAAAGAACGGCATAACAAAGCAGTTGAAGAAAATAGACAATATTTAAAACAGTTAACAAATGCAGTGTTATACCTGAGTAAACAAGAGTTGCCTTTGCGTGGACATGATGAAGGAAGTGACAGCCTAAATAGAGGAAATTACCGTGAACTATTGCAGTGCTTTGCTGAAATCGACAGCGTGTTTGCTTCTAGACTTTCTACTAAAGAGGGGTCGAAACAGTTTTCAGGAGTCTCAAGCACAATACAAAATGATCTAATACAAGCGATTGGGAATGTAATAGCTGATGAAATTAGAAGGGAAGTTGATAAAGCTCCGTTTATGTCTGTACAAGCTGACGAGACGACAGACTGTGAGATGCATGCCCAACTGTCAATTATAATAAGATATGTGTATGAAGACAAAATATGTGAACGATTTCTTGGATTCTATGAAGTCAGTGATGATAAAAGTGCTACAAGACTAGTTGATGTGATCGCATCTGCGTTGAACTCCTTCAGTGACGCTAAAAATAAATTAGTGAGCCAAACTTACGACGGAGCAGCTGTAATGGCAGGAACACTAAACGGAGTGCAGAGCAAGCTAAAGGATAAAGGATTTAAACACGCGCACTTCATTCACTGCTATGCGCATAAACTTAACTTAGTCTTGAGTAAAAGTGCCGAGAAGTTGAGTAGAGTAAAAATGTTTTTTTCTCATTTACGCGCTTTTAGTAAATTTACGTCTTCCAGTACCAAACGGAAAAGCGTTTTCAGACAGTTTAATGTCAATATTCCATCACTGTGCGAAACAAGATGGTGCTATAGATCGAGAACCGTGTCATCCATAAAACTGATGCATGGAAACCTAAAAAGTGCCTTCACAAGTATTCTAGACACTAGTGAAAAGTGGGATGAAGATACACTTTGTCAAACAGACAATCTATTGGCAAAGTTGAATGATTTCACATTCATGTTCTTCATCAATTGCTTTCATAACATACTTTCACAGGCTGGAAAACTGTTTGATGTCCTACAGTGTAAGCAACTTGACATAAAGCGGGGTCAGAATAAAATAAATGACTTCATTCATTGTGTTGAAGGTTATCGTAACGACGAACATTACGAAAACATCCTGCAAGATACAGCTGCTGTCATTGAACAGGCAGATGAGTCCGAGCCTCCTCCCAGAAAAAGAGTCAGGGGTGCACAAGTTAATTACAAAACGACGTATTTTGAAATAATTGATAACATTCTAATGTCCTTGCGAGAGCGATTTGCTGGCATTCAGGAGTATGCATTTTTTGAATTACCAGACGTTAATAAGTTTGAAGAGCTTGCTAACTCATTTCCCATGCAACATATGGACTCTCTACAAAACAAATACCCCTGTATTTTTGACTGCAAGAGCTTAGTGAACGAGCTAAAATATATGTATATTGACAGTGACTTCAAAAAGTGCAAGTCAATCAACTCCATTTTAGAATTACTCTATAAATTGGAGTTGACTTCCGCTATGCCGGAATCCATTAAACTAATTCAGCTGCTGCTAACCATCCCCGTAACATCAGTCGCTAATGAGAGAAGTTTCTCAACGTTAGATAGAATCCGCTCATATCTGAGAAGCACAATGGCCCAAGAACGGCTATCTTCACTGGCTCGCATTTCCATCGAGAAAAGCCTCTTGAACGACTTGGACAACAAGAAGGAGCTGCACGACAGGATTTTTCACGAGTTCGCCATCAAAACAAGACGACTGGACTTCATGTTTAAATAAAGTGAGTAATTTTTGCATCAAAACTATATTTTTTTGTCTTATTGCATGAGGCTAGAGGCGGTAATTTCAAATTGCAATTAAATGCCAGGTAGCGACGTGTCCTCCTAATATTACTTATCAAGTAATTATTAGATGTTTTAATTGCCTGTATGTAGCCTGGCGAATTGGCTAGGATTTAGCATACCTAGGTAACATTGGCTGACGTCGCGTTCCTGACCATATCACAAAAACTGGTTTTTAGAAAAAACCGGCTTTTTTTGTCTTATTGTAAAATTATCAGTGCCTATATAAATTTGTGGTGTGTATTACGTCTCTTAGCTTCATTTATACATGTATCTTATGCGAAATCTGTGATGAGCCCGAGTGATGCATATGACCTGGAGTCGCCCCTGATATATATATATATATATATATATATATATATAATATATATATATATATATATATATATATATATATATATATCTTGATAAAATCACACAGGGAAAAGGGAAACACTGGAGAACCTTAGCTTTCGTCTTTATTCAAGACATCTTCAGAGGCACTGAATTACAAAGACTGAGAGAGAGCTTATGTACAGAGGGTGACCTTACAAAACATGAGGTCAGGTCAAAAAACATGACAACCACTAGTCCACACACCAACCACACAGCAAACATAAGAAGAGATTATAAGAACGGGCGACATAACTAGTCATGTCACGTCAGGTAAAATAATATGAGACCCACTAATCATCTATCCTATATCTCTCACAAATGCTTTCAAAGCATTTTTAACCTTGGGCCACTGACAAATAAATTTGTGTAACATATTATCAGTTTTGTACTGACCATCACTAAGGTTTAAAGAATTCATTTCTCAAATCAAACTTGCTTCAACTAGAAGTCTTTCTGTGACACATGATGACTTATACACTTCTAAACTGTTTTCCCAATCTATGGGCTGATTATTGTTCCTTATATGAACGAACAGTGCACTGCTTTCAGATGCCGTTCTAATATTGTACTTGTGCTGTTTAATTCTGAGTTGCAATGCTTTCCCAGTCTGACCTACATAATTTCCATTACAATTGCTACATGGAATACAGTAAACACTTCCATTTACATTCAAGGTTAGGCTATTCTTAATTAATATATGTAATTCAGTTTCCTCTGAAGATGTCTTGAATAAAGACGAAAGCTAAGGTTCTCCATTGTTTCCCCCTTCCCTGTGTGATTTTATCAAGATTTATTTATCCACGTTGCCATTGTGGATCTATATGAAAAAAAAAAAAAAAAAAAAAAAAAACAAAAAAAAAAAAATATAATATATATATATATATATATATATATATATATATATATATATATATATATATATATATATATATATATATATATATATATATATATATATATATATATATATATATATATATATATACAGTATCTGTGTGTATGTCTATGTGTGTGTATGCGCGCGTCTATTTTATGTGCGTGTGGTTGTGTGCACGTGTTTATGGATGTGCTTGTATATGTGAATATGTGTGTACGTGTTTACATGTGTGCGTGACCCATAAATGTAAGTACAAGTATTCCCCATTAAATAATGATCGCGCCTCCTCCCTGGCCTTCCCTCGTTGCGTCATCATAAACAACAATGACTGGGTGTTCCTCGAGGTGGCGTACTACGGCCGCAATTGTTTCCTCGTGTGAAGTGTTCTTGTTAATGTTGTCGGGGGAATTTGAGTTGCAGTCAGTCAGTCAGTCAGTCAGTCAAAGTTCCCACATCTCCTAACTGGACTAATAATATGTTTGTGTGTTTTCACATGAGGGATTGTTTTTTCATCTGTTAATTATCTAGATGAAAACCATTTTTTTTAAGGAGTTTGCCATAATATTCTTGATTATTTCGTATTTTTTTATAACGATTCAATTTTTTTTTTTCTGTGCATGCATATATAGGAACCAGGTTTAGAATTTAGAAATATTCCGTATGTTTCAATAATTGTTATTGTAGATTCTCAAAAGACCTTTACCTTAAGTATCCCAATAATTGAAGGTGTAAAAGAAATAACGTATCTAAGATCTAAAAAAAAAAATCACATTAAAAATGGTTTCAAATTGGGAATGAGACTCGATCTTATTGAAGATTTAAGAATATAACAAACAAAATGGCGTCTTCAAAATTACTGTAAAAGTATACTGAAACTCTATCTCAACTAGACACATTATCATAAACAGTTATGGGGTTAAAAATAATATAGACTCTGTATATGTCTGTCCTGTGGGTCATACTACACTAATCTTAGAGATAATTAATAAATATACCGTGCCTGTGTCATGTTGTTGTGGAGGTTCTTATAAGAACATAAGAACATAAGAATGGAGGAAACTGCAGCCGGCCTATTGACCCATACTGGGCAGTCCCGTTTATACCCAACCCCTATTGCTCATATAAGCATCCAACCTAAGTTTGAAGCTATTCAGCGTATTCGAGTTAATGATGATATTTGGTAACTTGTTCCACTCATCCACTACTCTGTTTCCAAACCAGTGTTTACCAATTTCACGCCGAAATCTAAATTTGTCTAATTTAAAACCATTGTTACGAGTTCTCTCCTGGTTGGATAGTTTGAGTACCTTTGTAATGTCCCCTTTGTTTAACCCTGACTTCCATTTATACACCTCTATCATGTCGCCCCTCACTCTACGTCTCTCGAGGGAGTGCAAATTAAGATGCTTTAACCTGTCTCTGTATTCAAGGTTCCTAATGCCTGGGATTAGTCTTGTCATTCTCCTCTGGATTCTTTCCAATGATTCTATATCCATTCTGTAATACGGTGACCAGAAATAAACTGCGTAATCCAGGTGAGGTCTCACAAGCGCTAGATATAATTTTAAGATGACCTCGCTAGTCTTGTAACTAACACTCCTTTGTATGAACCCAAGTACTATATTAGCCTTGTTACGAGCAAAAACACATTGTTTACTTGGCTTAAGATTCCTACTTATCATTACTCCTAAATCTCTCTCGCAGTCGGATTCCACAATGGCATCTTTGTTCATCTGGTAACTGGTTTTCCTGTTTACATCTCCGATACTGAGAACTTTACATTTGTCCACATTGAATTTCATCTGCCATTTTTCAGACCATTCCAGAAATTTGTTGAGATCTTCCTGTAGTTTTGCGGAGTCCTCGTCAGATTTAATTACACGTCCTATTTTAGTGTCATCAGCAAATTTACTTATGTTGCTGTCTACGCCAATATCTATGTCGTTTATGTATATAATAAATAATAATAGTCCAAGTACTGAGCCTTGGAGAACTCCACTAGTGACGTTGCTCCAATGCCATTTAGTGCCATTTATGCTCACTCGCTGTTTCCTGTCCTGTAACCACGCCCTAATCCATTCGAGGATATTACCTTTGATGCCATGCGCTTCTACCTTTCTAATTAGTCTTTCTTGGGGGACTATGTCGAAGGCTTTGCTAAAGTCGAGATATACCACATCATAATTGTGCCTCTCGTCCACCGATTCGAAAACTGATGAAAAGAATGTTAATAGATTAGTTAGACATGAACGCCCGCTTGTGAAGGCATGTTGGGAATCATTGATCAACTTGTGCTTCTCCAGGTGGTTTAGAATAGAGTTTGAAATAATTGATTCTAGTAATTTACCTATTATTGATGTTAGACTGATTGGGCGGTAGTTAGAGGATAGTGATCTATCCCCCTTATTGAAAATCGGTATTACATTCGCTATCCTCCAGGATTCTGGTACTACACCTGTTTTTAAGGAAATGTTTAACAACTTTGCTAAGGGCATACTAAGCTCGTCCTTACATTCCTTTAATACTCTGGCAAATATCTCATTGGAACCAGGTGACTTATTCTGCTTCAGTTTGTCTATTTGCTTATTAACATCGTTACTAGTCACCACTATCTCGCTTAATTTGTTTTCTTCACTATCTCTGAATAGAGTCGGTGCCTCGGGTATCATAATTAAATTTTCTGTGGTGAAAACTGTAGGAAAAATATTTATTCAGATTATTGCTCATTTCTCCGTCATTATCAGTTAGCTCGCCGGTATCTGAACGTATTGGTCCAATCTTTTCTCGTGTTTTAGTTTGATACATTTGGTAGAATCCTTTGGGGTTTGTTTTAGCCTCCCCTGCTACCTTCAGTTCATAGTTCTCGTGGCTTTTCTTATCTCGGTCTTGACCCTACCGGCCAATACCTTATAATACTCCCGGAGGTAAAATTCGCCACAATTTATCCTTCTACCTATAGCCTTCCTTTGGCCAATAATGTTCTTTAAATAAGTATTTATCCATTTAGGGTCATTGTTGTCTGATCTGAGTTTTTTGATGGTATGTTCTGCCTTTGTGCATTAAGTAACTTGTTATTTAAATTGTCGTGGAACTCGGCAATCTCAGATCTCGTTATCAGGTCGGTGTCATCTTGGTTCACATCCAAGCGAGACACCCCCTCTCTCAGCTGCCTCTTTAAACTATCAAAGTTTGCCCTTCTGAAATCTGGGACTTTAATGGAATTCCCTTTACGTCTGACCTGAAAATCTAACTAGAATCTAATTTCTTTGTGGTCGCTGTTTGCAAGTTCGTTCCCTACCTCGACATTGCTAATGAGGTTTTCTCTGTTCGACAGAACTAAATCGAGTATATTATTACCCCGGGTGGGTTCGGTTATATGATTAATTTTTCCCTACCGTCGATTAATTCTATCCAAATTGTTTCTGTATTCCGCTCAGTTTTTATTTCCTTATTTATTTCGCACTTCAGATTATCCCTGACAAAGATGGCTACTCCGCCTCCTTTCCTGGACGGCCTATCAGTATGGAACAATTTGTAATCCGCAATTTGGTATTCGACAGGTAACTCACGTGAGTCTAGGTTGATCCATGTTTCAGTGAATGCTATTATATCGATTTTTTCGGTACATACCAAGGCCCTAATATCATCCATTTTGTTTCTCATGCTTCTACTGTTCGCATAGTAGACATTTAAGTTCGTCGTGTTCTGAGTCCTCCCTTTACCGCGTTTAGGTTTAAATTCCCTGTCTAATTTAGTTTTGTCATCATTCCTAACACTATTTCTTTGTAATCTTTCACTTGGCTTACCGGCTACCACTGCAGTCTCCTCCACCCCCGTGCTCTCATGTTCCCCTCGCAGTTTAAAGGCTTCGATATCTTTTGAACTGCCCTCTCTAGAGACCCAGCCAGGGTTACCACCCCATCCCGAAACAGGTGCACCCCATCCCTAGCATAAAGGTCCCTTCTGCCGTAGAAGTTGTCCCAGTTGTCAATGAATGGGACTGATATTGACTTGCAATATCCGTATGGGACTGATATTGACTTGCAATATCCGTCAAGACGGCCGTTGACACCAACTGCCCTTGACAACCATTCATTGCTAACTCTCCTTCTAGGCAGGACACCACATATGTTAGTACACTGACTTAACTCTTCTATCTTTTAAGGAGTCATGTGATAGTGTGATATTGTTATTAGAACAGATGTGTGTGTGTGTGTCTATGTGTGTGTGTGTGTGTGTGCGTGTGTCTGTGTATGTGTGTGTCTCTGTATGTGTGTGTGTATGTGTGTGTTTTTATGTGTGTGTGTGTGTGTGTGTGTGTGTAATAATAATAATAATAATAATAATAATAATAATAATGATAATAATAATAATAAGAAGAATAATAATAATAATAATAATAATAATAATAATAATAAAAGGTTTATTATTAGAGTTGCAGCCGGTGGCTGAAAATATGCAAACTTACATTTGATTTAGACATAACGATATGCATTGAATACATTTACAGGGCTGTACAGTACATAACTCAGGAGTTGTTTATTATTTTAACAATAGATGGGATGGTGCTATTCTTTTATCTATCAGTGGGGGCTCTTGTGGGCTGAATTTTGTTGTAGTGGCGGACTGCACGAGGTGGGCTGGGGACTGCCTGTGGCAGGAGGTGGGGATAACGAGGATGGTGCAGTAGTCCACTGCCAAACCTTGCTAGTGCTTGGTGGTGAAGGTCACTGAGGGATGTGTGTGTGTGTGTGTGTGTCTATGTGTGTGTGTGTGTGTGTGTGCGTGTGTCTGTGTATGTGTGTCTTTGTATGTGTGTGTGTGTCTGTATGTGTGTGTATGTGTGTATGTGTGTGTGTTGTGTGTCTGTAAGTATGTGTGTGTGTGTGTGTGTGGCTGTATGTGTGTGTGCATGTGTGTGTGTGTCTGTAAGTATGTGTGTGTGTGTGTGTGTGGCTGTATGTGTGTGTGCATGTGTGTGTCTGTATGTATGTATGTGTGTGTTTGTTTTATGTGTGTGTGTGTGTGTATTGTCTGTCTGTGGGCCGAAAAATCAGTCATGGTGTCTCTGAACCGCTGATCTTGTACTAAAGTGAGTTGTGTTGAGAAGATTCGGTACTGTAAATATTTATATCCCCAACACTGTAATTTTTTCAAATGTTTAAGTTCATATACACACTATGAATTTCTCCTTCACACACACACACACACAGACACACGCACGCACGCACACACACACACACACAAAACAAACAAACGCACACACACACACGCACACACAAAACAAGCAAACGCACACACACACACGCACACACAAAACAAACAAACGCACACACACACACACACACACACACAAAACAAACAAGCGCACACACACACACGCACACACAAAACAAACAAACGCACACACACACACGCACACACAAAAACAAACAAACGCACACACACACACACACACACACACACAACACACAAACAAAACACACACACACACACACACACACAAAACAAACAAGCGCACACACACACACACACACGCACACACACACAAAACAAACAAACGCACACACACACACACACGCACACACACAAAACAAACAAACGCACACACACACACACACACACGCACACACACAAAACAAACAAACGCACACACACACACACACACACACTCATGAGGTGGTTCATTACATCATCACATTCTGAGAGATTGGTAATGTAATTATTTTCCCTAACCAGTACAGGTTCAGAAAACACGTAAATTCGACGGAGTAATTAAATACCGTCTGTTTTTCATAGATTTAAAAGGCCTCTGAAGAACGTGCGTGGCATGAAACGTTCGCACGAGTGGAAAATCCAGATCCACTTATATCAGGATTGTAGCCACCAACAGTACTGACGACGCCTCTCATATACGGGATGACTAATACACATACATTGATTATTATACCTACAGGGAAACTTCGCATACACACTGACACTGTTCTAGTTGGTCTTGTCTCACCTGAGTGTGATTCTGAGATCTAGAGTATTTGATATCAGAGTTTTTAATTTTATTTTTTGGTTATTGTGACAGTGCGACAATGGAGCCCAGTGTGATGTAAGACTGTCTGTGTGTGTCAGCTGTCGGGTGAACTCTTATGGATGCGTCAATTTACAGTAGAACGTAATGAGTTTAGTACAGTATTTTGGATGGGGTGGAGCATCATCTATCATGGAGTTTCTCTGTGAGGCGGAGGAATTGTGATTTTTTTTAATTTGTCCGTCCAGTTCTTTGGTGCAAGTTATCTTAAGAATGATTGGATGGATGTTGACTAAATTTTCACAACAATTCCTATGTTCAATGTTCTTGACATGTTTCGCTTTTGGCTGTGTTCAAGATATTTCAAGACAGGATGAAAGAATGTTGACCAAATTTACACAGCATTAACCTATGACATTATTCTCAACTTGACCACCACTTTTGAAGGTCAGAGATTATAGGTCAGTGTCATGAGGTCACTGATACCCAGAATATGTAGTAGGCCTATATATTTTTTCAAGTGGTTTTCCATTTGTTTTTGTTTTTCACTTTGGTTGTATTTATAAGTGTATTACATTACAGGGCTTAAACAGAAATATTCAGAAATGAGGGTTGGATTTTTCTGGGTATATTAGTTGCTATTGAGTGGACCTTTTGTCACCCTGTGTGTGATTGTTATGCCATAACTTTTCAACTTGAATTACGTTAAAGATTAATATACCAATGAGGGCAACTCAGCACATCTTAGTCATGGGTTCAATCACAGCCTTCTCTTTATCCCAACAGTTCAGGAGTGAAGGTTTGGGATTATACAGTACGCGTTACGAAAGATTTAAATAAAATTTAATAACATAAGTTTACCATAATAAGTGTGTAGGTTCCTTAAGATAAATTAAATCAAGAGAATAAAGACTAAACATGATCCTTAATATACAACAGCTAATGGCATCGTGTATAAACAATAATCCACCTTACAACACAATAATTGATTGCATTTTACACACCATGAATAATAATAGAGCAGCACTGAATATAATACTCAACTAAACCCTATGAAAAGGTATCCACCACTGACACAATGAGACGTCCTCCGACACCCAAGGCGAGTCAGTGGTTGACAAAGCTCCATATTCCAGGGGACTACAAACCTAACACTAATATTAAACAACTCCCACATTAAGCTGCAAAAATACCTACATACATACATAAAATTGTTATGTATCAAGCACCAGCCCTGCTGACACATAATTATACAAAAATATTCTATTTACTTAAGTTGAGGGTAACATGCCTAAAAATATTTCACTATGCACACACCAACACACCACTACACTGTACATATGTAATGCATAACAGTGATGTACAGATAAACCTTAGCACCTAGTGTCTGTATGTCTATATTTGTAAACACGATACCTCCATCCCTCACATATTAATGATTTTGTGTGGAGGTTTTTGTTCACATACCAAATAGCTGACGTCTAAAAAAACTTTTATCTATGTATAAAATATTTTAAAATATGTGACATGTGTTTCTGTTAAGATAAAAAGATTATTAATGTGAAGTAACACTGAGATAACACAATGAAAACAACAAAGTCATAAGATGTAACGTTAATTGTGAAGGAAGAAAGAGTTTGCGAATGTATGAAAGAAAAGCAGAGAGTAAGTTACGTGTCAACTTTGTGTGGAAAGTGTTTGTGTATTTATTAGAAACATAAAAATTTAACTAGTTATAACTGCTTGTGTTTGTATGGAGGTGGAGAAGTTGGTTAATGGAGGTTAATTGTGTATTTACGAAGATACGTATATTAAGTATTGAAACTTGTTTGTTTCAATGAATATGGAATAGGTGATAGCTAGTGTTTACATATATATATATATATATATATATATATATATATATATATATATATATATATATATATATATATATGAAGGAACTCGGCGATAAGTGCGCATGAAGTGTTAGTGTGTATGTGTGTGTGTGTATAGATGGTGGAATGAGATCACACTTATGTAAAGAATGCGTTTGTATAGGTATGAAGGACGTTGAGGAAGGTGTGAGATAACACAGGAAACAGTTATAAGACATAACATGGATTTATGTAAGCAGGAGGGTGGAGCGTGTGAGTGGGAGGGGGAGGAGCGGTGGCTGCTGTGTTGTTGGTGTCGGGAAACCCAGGGTTTGTCCCACTCTCCACGCCCTCCTCACCCCCCATCTCCCCTACGCCCTCATCACCCCCCATTACCCCACGCCCTCCTCACCCACCATCACCCCCACGCCCTCCCCACCCCTCTAACCCCCACGCCCTCCTCACCCCCCATCTCCCCTACGCCCTCCTCACCCCCCATCGCCCCCACGCCCTCCTCACCCCCATCACCCCCACGCCCTCCTCACCCACATCACCCCACGCCCTCCTCACCCCCCATCACCCCACGCCCTCCCCACCCCTCTAACCCCCACGCCCTCCCCACCCCTCTAACCCCCACGCCCTCCTCACCCCCCATCTCCCCTACGCCCTCCTCACCCACATCATCCCACGCCCTCCTCACCCACCATCACCCCCACGCCCTCCCCACCCCTCTAACCCCCACGCCCTCCTCACCCCCCATCTCCCCTACGCCCTCCTCACCCACATCACCCCACGCCCTCCTCACCCACCATCACCCCCACGCCCTCCCCACCCCTCTAACCCCCACGCCCTCCTCACCCCCCATCTCCCCTACGCCCTCCTCACCTCCCATCGCCCCCACGCCCTCCTCACCCCCATCACCCCCACGCCCTCCTCACCCACATCACCCCACGCCCTCCTCACCCCCATCACCCCACGCCCTCCCCACCCCTCTAACCCCCACGCCCTCCTCACCCCCCATCTCCCCTACGCCCTCCTCAGCCACCATCACCCCCACGCCCTCCTCACCCACATCACCCCACGCCCTCCTCACCCCCCATCACCCCACGCCCTCCCCACCCCTCTAACCCCCACGCCCTCCTCACCCCCCATCTCCCCTACGCCCTCCTCAGCCACCATCACCCCCACGCCCTCCTCACCCACATAACCCCACGCCCTCCTCACCCCCCATCACCCCACGCCCTCCCCACCCCTCTAACCCCCACGCCCTCCTCACCCCCCATCTCCCCTACGCCCTCCTCACCCACATCACCCCACGCCCTCCTCACCCACCATCACCCCCACGCCCTCCCCACCCCTCTAACCCCCACGCCCTCCTCACCCCCCATCTCCCCTACGCCCTCCTCAGCCACCATCACCCCCACGCCTCCTCACCCACATCACCCCACGCCCTCCTCACCCACCATCACCCCACGCCCTCCCCACCCCTCTAACCCCCACGCCCTCCTCACCCCCCATCTCCCCTACGCCCTCCTCACCCCCCATCACCCCACGCCCTCCCCACCCCTCTAACCCCCACGCCCTCCTCACCCCCCATCGCCCCCACGCCCTCCTCACCCCCATCACCCCCACGCCCTCTTCACCCCCATCACCCCCACGCCCTCCTCACCCCCATCACCCCCACGCCCTCCTCACCCCCATCACCCCCACGCCCTCCTCACCCCCATCACCCCCACGCCCTCCTCACCCCCATCACCCCCACGCCCTCCTCACCCCTCTAACCCCTACGCCCTCCTCAGCCACCACCCCATTACCTAGTACCCTCCTCTTATCCCACCTTCCCCCCGACGCCCTTCTCCACACCCTTAATTCAATCCCCACGCCCACTATACTACCCGCACGCCCACTATATTACCCGCACGCCCACTATTCTACACCCTCTACCACCACACCCTCTACCACCAACACCCTCTATCACCACGCCCTCTACCACCACACCCTCTATCACCACACCCTCTATCACCACACCCTCTATCACCACACCCTCTATCACCACACCCTCTATCACCACACCCTCTACCACCACACCCTCTATCACCACACCCTCTACCACCACACCCTCTACCACCACACCCTCTACCACCACACCCTCTATCACCACACCCTCTACCACCACACCCTCTACCACCACACCCTCTATCACCACACCCTCTACCACCACACCCTCTATCACCACACCCTCTACCACCACACCCTCTACCACCACACCCTCTATCACCACACCCTCTATCACCACACCCTCTACCACCACACCCTCTACCACCACACCCTCTACCACCACACCCCCTACCACCACACCCTCTACCACCACACCCTCTATCACCACACCCTCTACCACCACACCCTCTACCACCACACCGTCTACCACCACACCCTCTACCACCACACCGTCTACCACCACACCCTCTATCACCACACCCTCTATCACCACACCCTCTACCACCACACCCTCTACCACCACACCCTCTACCACCACACCCTCTACCACCACACCCTCTACCACAACACCCTCTATCACCACACCCTCTACCACCACACCCTCTATCACCACACCCTCTACCACCACACCCTCTAACACCACACCCTCTACCACCACACCCTCTACACCACACCCTCTACCACCACACCCTCTACCACCACACCCTCTATCACCACACCCTCTACCACCACACCCTCTATCACCACACCCTCTACCACCACACCCTCTACCACCACACCCTCTACCACCACACCCTCTATCACCACACCCTCTACCACCACACCCTCTACCACCACACCCTCTACCACCACACCCTCTATCACCACACCCTCTACCACCACACCCTCTACCACCACACCCTCTACCACCACACCCTCTACCACCA
Organism: Homarus gammarus; assembly: GCA_958450375.1. Lineage (NCBI taxonomy): Eukaryota > Metazoa > Arthropoda > Malacostraca > Decapoda > Nephropidae > Homarus > Homarus gammarus. The sequence continues at coordinate 699,845 of CAUDMG010001588.1, read as the reverse complement.
CACCCTCTACCACCACACCCTCTATCACCACACCCTCTATCACCACACCCTATACCACCACACCCTCTATCACCACACCCTCTATCACCACACCCTCTACCACCACACCCTCTACCACCACACCCTCTATCACCACACCCTCTATCACCACACCCTCTATCACCACACCCTCTACCACCACACCCTCTACCACCACACCCTCTATCACCAAGCCCTCACGGAAACAAGACAAACAAACGTAGACAGAAAGACACAGACAGACGCCTAGGCAAAGGTCAAACAAAAACAGACAGGCAACGAACACAATTAAATAATAGAGACATACAAAACAGACAGACACAGACATTCAGGTTGAATTGAAACAGTTTATTTAGTCAGAAAAACACAGATACAGAGTGGATGATAATAACAATATTAACATGGCTGAGCCACTTGAGAACCTGAGCTCTCTTTGAGGCACCTCATATATACTATATACATTTACCTCAAGGAAGTATTATGTAACATTTAGTATCATCTGGAATAGTACAATAGCATGGTGGCAATAAGAACATCTCATAATGTTACCACGGTTATCACTTCAATATTTATTTATTTTATTATTTATTATTTATTATTTTTATTTTATTTTTATTTTTTTTGTTTTATTATTATTTTGTTTAATTATTTATTTGTACATACATATACACATACATATACATATGTACACACACACACACACACACATATATATATATATATATATATATATATATATATATATATATATATATATATATATATATATATATATATATATATATATAGATAGATATATATATGTACATATACACACACATACAAATATACATATATATTAGAGTGGAATTTAAAAACATAAGTATAATGGGGGAGCAGTACAACCTGGGTTGTACAGTAATAAGGTTGAACAAGAGGACAGAGCTTTCAGGATTATGTCTAGTTGGCAATTATGTTTATTGCAATGGTAATTACTGATCTATTTACATGATAATTTCCGATAAAACAGTTTTGATGGTACAATAAAAGCAGGTACTGTAGATGTAGTAGGTGTTACAAGAAGTATAGACATGTAGACTCAAATAAACAAACAGCCTACTTACTTTTGGCAGACAAAGAGAAAACGAACGAACAGACATCCACAGACACATAGACATAGATAAACAGGCACAGATGAGTAGACAGGCAAACATAGACAGATGGAGAGAACAAATGTTTTGAAGATAGACACAAATACTCTGAATTTTCATTCTTCTTCCATTTTCCTTACCTTCCCTCACACCCCGTCTCTTTCCCTCCCTTTCCCTTCCCTTCCACCCCCCCCCCTTCTCTCCCCTCTCCTTCCCCCTCGCCTACCCTCCTGTACAATTTTTCCGTGTCTTGCCTCCCCTTGCACCTCTCGTTTTATCTCCCCTCCTCATCTCCCCCCTCCCTCTCTTCCCCAACCCCTTAACCTCCCCCTCCTTCCTCTCCCCATTGAAGTTTTCCGTGTCACTGCACTTCCTGACATCACCCACCCACCCCATATGTATTTCCTTGGTTCACTCTCTCATATATGTGTATATATGTGTGGATGTGTGTGTATATATATATATATATATATATATATATATATATATATATATATATATATATATATATATATATATATATATATATCTATATATATATATATATATATGCAAATGTACTGTCAATAAATATGATGCATCTCTTTGTGTACGAACCTCTGTCCTGCATAGCAGTGAACAGTGACATTACCCACATGAATCTGACCTCTATACATATATATACTGTTAATGAATATGATGTATTTCTTTGTGTATGAACCTCTGTCCTGTGTGGCAGTGAGAAGTGATGCCACCCTCAGTGTCAACACCTGACTGAATTACTCAGAATAGGCAAACTGTACTCCAAGCTTTGTCAATAAATTTGTTAAACTAACTTAACTAACTCTCTCCCCTTGTGTAGTGGGCGTGTCTTCTCCCTCAGTAACCCCCTTCGGCTTAAATACTCCCGACTACCTCCCCTCAACTCCCTCCCTCCCTTCCCCCCCTTCATCACCCTTCCTCTGTCTCCTTATCCCCCACTTCCTTAGTTATCCACTCCCCACCACACCAGTACCCTCCCTCTCACTCTCCCCCTCCGTCTCCCTCTCCCTCTCTGCCCCTCCCCTGCCTGCTACCCAACTATTCCTCTCAACACCTACCCACCATCCACGTCCCTACTCCCTCTCCCCCCCAGCCCCCTTTGCCACCCCCACTCTCTGCCCTGTTGGGTGTGGAACTTCTCGTCTGAAATCCCCACCGCCTCCAGTGTTCTTGGCTGTTGCCGGAGTCAGAGGAGCACCCCATCACCTCCTCCTCCTCCTCCTCTTACTCAAACCACCTTCCTCCTCTTCTTATAATCACCTCCTTCTCCTCCTCCTGCTCCTCCTCCTCTTCTTCTTCTTTCTTCTCCTACTACTCCTTCCCTTCCTTCACCTCACCCTCCTTCAACCATCACCACTAACTCTCATCACCACCACCATTCAACACCAACCACCAGCTTCCCTTCCAATTATCACTCCTCATGATCACAGTGTCGATGTAATGGAGGGTAGCAGAGACTAGTGGACACCTCAGCAGGGAAGGTTAGGTTAGGTTAGGTTTGGTTAGGGTTTGTTAGGTTAGGTTAGGTTAGGTTAGGTTAGGTTAGGTTAGGTTTGGTTAGGGTTTTTTTTTTTTTTTTTTTACGGGAATTAGCCCACCCGGGCACAGGTCACTGACCCACATCAGGGCCCGGGGGACGAAAATGTAATAATATTAATAATTCATAGCAAATAAAATTTATAATAAAAAGTAAAATAAAATATCAATGGTAATAATAATAATAACAACACTGTGATAATAATAAATACAAAGAAATGCAAGAATGAAAAAAAAATCAACAGTGAGAAACGCTATATGTATGTTGTTTTGTCATGTAATAGAAACAATTGAGACCCTACAATTGTGTAAATGAGGCAGAAAGTCAGATGTGCAGCCTGGGACTTGGTCACAATTTTCGTGATGCCATATGGCAGCAGGGTCTACCATTAGACAACACATTATGCTTCCAATATCTTCCCAGGCGGTAGTACCTCCCTGTTTGGTAGCTGCCTACTACCTACTACCTCAGGTTAGGTTAGGTTTGGTTTGGTTAGGGTTTGTTAGGTTAGGTTATGTTTGATTAGGTTTGTTTAGGTTTGATTAGGTTATGTTATGTTGGGTTAGGTTAGGTTAGGTTTGGTTCGGTTTGGTTAGGTTAGGTTAGGTTGGGTTATTGGGCACCTCAAAGGTTAAGCGGGAGTTCTGACCCATTGAGATAATACATTAAATAATTACATAATTTTACTCTGCAGGAACGTCACTACATAATGTTAACGAAGGGAGGAAATTGTAAGCAAAATAGAAATAGAAATCGTACAAGAAACATTCACACGCAGTTCCAGCACTATTTTTATCCGCGGCACAAGCCAGTTTTAGAGGTCGACTGTGTAAAGTGGAATGTTGAAGGTATTGTAAAAAGTGGGGTTTTGTTATTACAATTGTGTTTTTAATCCTGGGTGTATAATTGAACGTGTTTGTATGTTTTTTTAATTGGATGTGTTTGTTTTCAGTTTGTCTGGTGTGTTATAAAGCTCTTTATATATGAAAATGAAACGTAGATATGTGAAAAGAAATTTATATCTGTATATACAAATGATTATATAATAGGTTTAGGATATAATATATGATAATGATATTTAAATTATAATATATACGAATGATAGGAACTGGGGGAGGGGCAAGTTTGTGAAGTATTTGGGTGTGTCTGTGTTTGTCGTAGTGTGGTGAGCTCTGTGTTTGTCGTGGTGTGGTGAGCTCTGTGTTTGTCGTGGTGTGGTGAGCTCTGTGTTTGTCGTGGTGTGGTGAGCTCTGTGTTTGTCGTGGTGTGGTGAGCTCTGTGTTTGTCGTGGTGTGGTGAGCTCTGTGTTTGTCGTGGTGTGGTGAGCTCTGTGTTTGTCGTGGTGTGGTGAGCTCTGTGTTTGTCGTGGTGTGGTGAGCTCTGTGTTTGTCGTGGTGTGGTGAGCTCTGTGTTTGTCGTGGTGTGGTGAGTTCTGTGTTTGTCGTGGTGTGGTGAGCTCTGTGTTTGTCGTGGTGTGGTGAGCTCTGTGTTTGTCGTGGTGTGGTGAGCTCTGTGTTTGTCGTGGTGTGGTGAGTTCTGTGTTTGTCGTGGTGTGGTGAGCTCTGTGTTTGTCGTGGTGTGGTGAGCTTGCTGTCCACTCATTGTCAGTTTATCACTTACCAGTCAGTACCAATCTTGTCTATTTAATGCCAGTCACTTAGTATCAGCCTTGTCTACTTACTGTCAGTCTTACAGCTACCAGTTAGTACAATTCTTGTTTAGTTACTTTCAGTGTACCACTTACCAGTCGGTTCATACCAGTCTATCCCACTTACTGCCAGTCTACCAGTTACCGATTAGTTAGTACCAGTCTACCCCCACATACTACCAGTCTACTAGTCAGTTAGTACCAGTCTTGTCTTACTGTCAGTTTACCAGTTGTCAGTCAGTTAGCTCCAGTGATGTCTTACTGTCAGTCACCCAGTTGCCAGTCAGTTAATACCAGTCTACCCCCTTACTTCCAGTCTACCAGTCAAATAGAACCAGAATTATTTACTTACTCTCAATCTACCAGTTACTAGTCAGTTATTATCAGACTGCCCCAGTGCACAAGTTAGTTAGGACCAGGCTTGCTTATTTACTGTCAATCTACTAGTTACCAGTCAGTTAGTACCAGTCTACCAGTCAACTTGTTTACCAGTTACCAGTTACCAGCCAGAATTATTATCAGCCTACCCCACTTACTTCCAATCTACCAGTCAGTTAGAATCAGTCTTGTCTATTTACAGTCAGTCTACCAATTGCCAGTTAGTTAGTACCAGTCTACCCCACTTATTACCAGTTTACCAGTTACCAGCCCGTTTGTACCAGTCGTGTCTACTTACTTTCAGTCTACTAATTACCAGTCATTTAATACCAATCAGTCAACGCCGCCCAGTCTCCTAGCTACAGTTCCCACCTGTTAGTTATTGTTGCCTTTATTTCCCCAGTTAGTCATATCCTGTCTTACCCCAGTCATTATTACAGTATTATCAGTCATCCAGTCAATTATTACCAGCTTTCCTCCTAATCCACTCGAATCTCTCCCTTCCTCTGGCACCAGTTAGATGCGTGTTGCATTTAAAGATATTCATTCTAGAACTATCCAAATTTAATTGTATTTTAGGAGATAAATACTGTGAGGTAAACATAATAAATGTTATATAGAGATAAACCTAAGCAGGGGGTCTTTGTACCGGGGGCTAGAGGGTTATTAATTTCCAACTGGAATGTCACCCTGAGAAAAAAAAATCGAAATTGGCTCATATAGTATCTTGATTTACTTGTAATTCTTCACAGGACTGCACGATTGGCATCAGATCGTTTTATTAAGATAAACAAAAGCAAAATATGTAGATCACTATCATTCATATGATATATTACTTTATAATAAAAGTTTATTTCAGACAATACCCATGTATAAAATAAAAGAAAAGGTTTAATTTAGCTAATCATGCCTGTAATAAAACATAAAAGCTTTATTTGACAATACCATGCCTGTAATAAAACATAAAAGCTTTATTTGACAATACCATGCCTGTAATAAAACATAAAAACTTTATTTGACAATAACATGCCTGTAATAATACATAAAAGCTTTATTTGACAAAAACATGCCTGTAATAAAACATAAAAGCTTTATTTGGCAATAAAATGCCTGTAGTAATACATAAAAGCTTTATTTGACAATAAATAAAACTTTAATTCATTAGAGTATGATACTGCAGATTAATGTCAGACAAGATCTATGTGCCGCTTTTTCATCTAAGCAAAGGTGTTAATGATTCTATCATAATTCAGAAATTGTGTACAGTACAGTATACTGTACTTGCGCTCAATACTAAGAAGAGACAGGTTTGTAAGACGCACTTCTGACATGAATGATGAAAGGTAAGATTTTACAAGTTTCATCATAATAAATGATCTTACAGCACCAACACTCGAATCAGGCAGTGTCAGGAAAAAATCTTGAACTGTATTACTATACAGTACAGTACTGGGAAATGCATGGAACATGTGTTTTGTAAGTATAATTTTCAGCAAATCTTCTGTTGTTTGGAGATTTCTTTGTCAGGTAGGTAATTCATTACTCCATTTACTGTACAGTGATGTCCTAAGTGTGTATTCATGAATACATGATTTCTGATTACACATATCATCTTTGTACTCGTGTATTTCACACAATCTTTTCAATAGTGTTATAACATTATCTAGCTTAAAATGCAGCTAAAATTTAGTACTGTTTCATAGAAAATGTTAAAGCGCTCTGAGAATTGAGTACATTAAATGTCAAGTACCCTGAAGAAGAAATTCACTTTGAAACATTTCTCTGCTAATTCTAAAGACATTAGTTTTTTCTTCTTGGGCGTTTCTCTTGGAAACCATGAATTATTGTTTCCCATTTCCCATTCTACTGCCTTCTGTGTTGCCCATTGCACTTGTGTGTCGAAAAAGTCACCATCCCTTGATTTCGTAACATTTGCAAGTGTTGCCTTTACTAGCTGAGATTCACTCAGTAAATCCATCTGTCGACTTTGCAAGTACTTCGACAAGAGGGAAATTTCCTTCAAAATTGATTGGCACAGCAAAAGCTGCAATAAATGCCACTCGATTCAAGTCAGTCCAAATTCCTTTAGCTTCAGTAATAACCTCACTTCGTCTGTCTGTTTCTTCCTTTGTTCTAATACTAGTAACGGAGCTGGATATACGTGTAAAACCATGGTGACAGAACGACTACGGGAATTCCAACGAGTCATCTGCAATCTCTTGAAAGTTATCTCTGCCAAACCAATAGTTCTTTACATGCATGGCAGAGTGTAAAGGCTGCCCACTTTTGCCCAGTGTCCTTTTGCCAAACATACGATGAATAGCATTCAGTTAACTACTGTAAATTAGCAAGATACGTTTTTTCACAAGTTCAGAACATAGAAGCTATGGCTAGGACTAAACTATATACCCCCCCCCCCCCCTCTCTCTCTCTCTCTGTTGATGTCTCTTTTTTCACAGTCATCTCTAGATTTCCAACTGTAATAAATAATTTACCCGATCAGGGATGGCATGCGCCCTCCCCCCCCAACCCTTCCCAAAGATACCACTGAGGGGAATCTTGTTCTAGTTTACAGTAGTACCGCCAGGGGGACTCTTGTTCTAGTTTACAGTAGTACCGCCAGGGGGACTCTTGTTTTAGTTTACAGTAGTACCGCCAGGGGGACTTGTTCTAGTTTACAGTAGTACCGCCAGGGGGACTCTTGTTCTAGTTTACAGTAGTACCGCCACCGCCAGGAAGACTCTTGTTTTAATTTACAGTAATACCGCCAGGGGGACTCTTGTTCTAGTTTACAGTAGTACCGCCAGGGGGACGCTTGTTCTAGTTTACAGTCTAGCGAGAGAGTACAGTACTGTTTTTGAAAATAAACTGATGTAAATTTTAGAAATGTTGGGATAAAGTGTTGCCCGGGAAACATAAGTGCATCAGCAATTTACCGTTATCACCAGACTTTATGTGCAGAGTCACCAAATAATACATAATTATTTACTTCTTTTGAAACCATAAGTCACCGTGACTGATTTTTTTTAAAATGTAACCAGGTTTTTCTTTTCTGGGTTGGGAAATATAGTTCATAATGTGCTATATAATCACCAGCCTTTAGTCACTTTCCTCAAAATTCGGTGCAACTGTCATCATCATTATCATCATCATCATCATCATCATCATCATCCGAGGAATACGAAGCCTAGGACCGAAAGATTAAGAATGAACAAGCACAAAATCATAATAGGAACATGAAATGTGAGGGCATTATATGAGGCTGGTAAATATGCAAATGATTGTAGGGAAATATAAAGACTGCAGTGGGACATTCTGGGATTATTTTTAATTTTATTTTATTATTATTTTTTTTTTACTGGGATTAGCCAACCCGGGCACAGGTCACTAACCCACATTAGGACCTGGAGGGAGGGGAATATAATAATAATAATAATAATAATAATAATAATAATAATAGTAATAATAATAATAACTATTATTATTATTATCATTACAACCTTAATAAAATTAATAAAAAAATAAAAATAAAATTATAATTATAATGATAACCATAAATAAATACAAAATCGAAAAAAATGAATTAAGAGTGAAAAACGATATACATTATTTATGTTGTGTTGTCAAAGTAAGAGAAACAATTGAGACCCTACAATTGTGTGTAAATGAGGCAGAAAGTCAGATCAGCAACCTGGGACTTAGGCCACAATTTTTATGATGCCATATGGCAGCAGGGTCTACCATTAGACAACACATTATGCTTCCAGTATCTTCCCAGGAGGTAGTACCTCCCTGTTTGGTAGCTGCCTACTACCTACTACATATGTTTGATGCTAAACCCATGGAATTGTCAATAATACAGGTTTATGCACCAACAAATGATAGTAAGGATGACGTTTTAGAAACAAAAATATGAAGATTTTTAAAAGGCAAAAGACATAGTAAATTTTAATAAATATCTGATTATAATGTGTGATTTTAACGCAAAATTGGGAAAGGTAAAGAAGCAACAGGAGTAGGATCACATGGGTTGGGTAATAGAAATGAGAGAGGAGAAATATTAATTGACTTTTGTAAGGATACAGTAACCCGAACCAAGACTTATCCAGGGGTAGAATGTGGGTCAGATCACGTCCCAGTATTGAGTTTAGTGAGACAAAACTTTACAAATAACAAAAATAAAAATGGAAAAAATCCATTGAGAGTTTAGGGAAGCTAAAAACAGGGCCAGGGATAGAATATGAAACTGACATAGACTTTTTTTTTTTTGCTAGAGGAAGAATTTGAGGCAGAAGAACCAGGACAATTTAAAAATTACAAAGAAATAATTTTAGAGAGTGAGGGAAAAACTTACAGGACATAGGAGGAACAAGGCTGAAAGTGAATGGATAACAAATTAAATTTTCAACAAAATGTATAGACGAGGAAAGGTGATAACAGGAAGTGAGGCTTAACAGAACAATTAAAAAATAAATTAAAATGGACTGTAGACAGGACAAGGAAGATAATATAAATAGGTAAAGCTAGGTAGGTAGTAGGTAGTAGGCAGCTACCAAACAGTGAGGTACTGCCGCCTGGGTAGATATTGGAAGCATAATGTGTTGTCTAACAGTGGACCCTGCTGCCATATGGCACCACGAAAATTGTGACCAAGTCCCAGGTTGCTGATCTGACTTTCTGCCTCATGTACACACCTTGCAGGACTCAATTGTTTCTCTTACTACTGACAACACAGCATACATATATTGTTTCTCTTACTACTGACAACACAACATACATATATTGTTTCCCACTTTTGATCATTTTTTTCATTCTTGTATTTCTTCATGGTTCTTTATTATTATTATTGTTATTATTATTATTATTATTATTATTATTATTATTATTATTATCTTTATTATTATATTGTTATTATTAATATTATTATTATTATTATTATTATTATTATTATTATTATTTTTATTATTATTATATTATTATTATTAATATTATTATTGTTATTATTATTTTTATTATTATTATTATTATTATTATTATATTATTATTATTAATATTATTATTATTATTATTATTATTATTATTATTATTATTATTATTATATTATTATTATTAATATTATTATTATTATTATTATTTTTATTATTATTATTATTATTATTATTATATTATTATTATTAATATTATTATTATTATTATTATTTTTATTATTATTATTATTATTATTATTATTATTATTATTATTATTTTTATTATTATTATATTATTATTATTAATATTATTATTATTATTATTATTTTTATTATTATTATTATTATTATTATTATTATTATTATTATTATTATTATTTTTATTACATTATCGCCCCCCAGGCCCCGATGTGGGTCAGTGAGCTGTGCCCGGGTGGGCTAATCCCCGTAAAAAAAAAAGAAAAAAAAAGAAGGAGATATTTGATGATGATAGTAGACATAACTATAGGGAAATGTACAGAAATATTGAACAAATGAATCGAGGAAAAAAGACATATGTGGGATGGGACTAATAAATGCAAAGACAATAAGATCCTGTTTGAGGCAGAAGAAGTAAAAGAGAGATGGCCAGAGTATGTAGAAGAACTATACTGTGATAAAGATAGAGTAGAGGTAAGAAACGAAACGGAAACAAAGCTCAAGCCACCAATTTGGGAAACAGAAGTTGAGGCAGCTGTGAGCAAAATTTAAATTAATATAACTTATGGAGTTGATCAGCTTCCCGCAGAATTTATAAAACAAATGGACAAGAATTGGTTCAAATTATTGACTAAAATATGTAACTCTATATACTTTAAAGGCAACCTTCCAAGTAAATAAAAAATTCAATATTTGTGTATTACTTATATGCACCCAGTTGAGAACACTTGGCGTGCCTGCAAAGTCTTATTAAACATACTTTAAAGTATTATAAAATTTAGAATAGACAATGAGTTATCTGATGATCTAAGTGGATTTAGAAAGAGATAAGGAGCTAGAAAAGCTATATTTGGTTTGAGAAGTTTTAGTGAAAGGGCTTTAGAGGTCCAAAGAAATTTGTGTATCTGCTTCGTTATTTAAAAGAAAATGATAATGTAAAGCACAATAAACCTTTGCATGTCTTGGACAAAAATAGGCATTAATTAAGGAGATATTAGAATTTTAAAGAATCTTTACTGTCAACAGGAGGCTGCAGTGTTAGTAAATAATGAACTTACTAATTGGTTCACAGTTAGACAGGGAGCAAGGCAAGACTGTGTTCTGTCTCCAACATTGTATAATATATATTCAGAATTCTTAATGAGAGAAGTTATAAGTGACAGTGAAGGTCTCAAAGTATGTCAATTATACGCCAGGCAGATGATACTGCTCTTATCGCGGATAGTGAAGAGGCGATACAAAAACTGGTTAACAGGTTAGTGGGAAAAGGTGAAGGATATGTGTTAGGAGTTAATGCTGATATGACGAATTCTCATATTTTCCAACATGTAAATATGTATACAGTAGTGTAAAACCTCCCTGAGAGCGGCCACTCTCTTCTAAGCAGTTAATGGTTGTCGCATCTGTTTGACCACCGGTAACACCACTTTCATTTAAATCTACAGTGAAAAGTTAAAAGTGATAAATGGAACAATAGTAAAATTAGTAACAGAAAGGCGAGAGTAAATACATAGTGAATTTTTATAGAAAATTTTAATAAAAATGAAAGGGCTTAAATAACACTTGCAAGTGATTAACATAGTTAAGGTATTCCCGCTTAAAACCAAGGCTCCTCTCACTCCCGTGGTCCTTAACTACTTGGAGGACAGTGGAAGGAAGTAAGTTCTGATCAAAACCCCAGCCAGGGTAGTGCAACATGACCCAAGGATAGACATCTCGACACTCTTTAGCAGCTTCTACTAATTCTCCTGAGTATCTCTCTTGTCTTACATAGTTAGAAAACTACTGAAAATTGATTATTTTACCTAATATACTTAGCTACTTATTTGTGTATTTAGGGACTTGTTCTTATTCATGTATGTATCATTGAATGATTTTCGTTCTGACATATCTTTATGTGCACAGTATTTTACTCCTGATTCATCTTGTGAGTGATATATACAGTGACTTACATAATATTTTAATTTAACTTAATTCCGTGTGCTGTCTTAAACCTACCTCCTCTGTGCTTGAACCATATTAAATTTTAAGTAAGTGGGGACGATTCAGAAAAGTTTCAACTCTTTGATTTTATTGCATTTACAAATGTTTAGATATTTAAGAATAAGCATAGCTGAAAAATCAATTAACTTTAAAATTGACATACCCTATTTCTTAACCCTTGTTAATTGTTATATGTGGATATATGAGTATGTCCAGAAATAGTGAAAGTTATCTTTTTATAATAAGTGCTTAACTCAGATGCTTTTTTAGGCATTTACCCCTAAATGTCTTGGCGATTGTGGCTACTTGTCCATGCATTACCCGTTCCCTTGTCTGCTTCTCCAGTTTGCTATCTTTGTCGACCGGGCATAACCCAGTCTAAAGAAAACAGGCCCAGTCCTCTGGCAGATAAGTTGGAACTCTATAACACGGGAGAGATGAAAGTAATGTTTGTTTTTTTCTCCAAATTAAATATAAATCCTAAGATAAAAATTATGGTAGGCGACAAAGAACTAAACAAGTGGAAAATTTTGTATATTTGGGATATAACAAGAATTGTACAAGAAAAAACATTTAATAATCTAAAAGACCAAATGAAAAGGAACATTTACATTAATTTGTGAAAAAAAGGCTGCTGAAAGGCTATATATGGTCAGGACTGTTGTATGGGTCAGAGGCGTGGGCACTTTCAGCAGACACCAAAAAGAGGTTAGAGGCCTTTGGAATGTGGTGTTAAAGGCGAATGTTAAGAATAAGCTACACTGACAGGTAAACAAATGAAGATGGACAAAGGTTAGCAAAAACTTCAAGAGAAAGACTTGAAATGTACTAGTTACTTATTCTTCAAAATACATATAGTTCCTGTGGCCATCTAAAGGTCATGGTAAAGGTGTACTTGTAGGTGATTTGAAGGTGAGACCTTGACCCTTCCTTAGTGAGGGGAGAGAGTGCATGGTCTAACAGATGCACCCTCAGGCCAGCTTCGTTGTTTTCAGGTAACTCTTCCAAGTTTTCCCCTCGTTCATCGTCGTTTTCTCTGAAGTTTTCCCTTGATCTAGTTCGTTTTCTCCTCACCCACCTTCATTTTCTTTGAAGTCTTTCCCCTCCTGCCTTCGTTTTCTTCCTCAGTCATCATATTTTCAATTCTTTCCTCCGTCCTCTACCATTTCTTTTTAACTATTACTCACATCTACCTTAGTTTTCTATATAGCCTCCCCTTGTCTGCTGTCATTTTCATTTTAAACAGACAAGAACTACTTAGAAAGATGCTTTTTCATATGGTTTTAATTTAACTGCCCTCCACGCATACTCTCTCTCTCTCTCTCTCTCTCTCTCTCTCTCTCTCTCTCTCTCTCTCTCTCTCATAGGTCGCCTGAGTATCATTAGCGTTGTAATATCTCAAGGTCACACCAGGTCACACCAGAGGAGGATTTATTGTCATTAAAGTAACCTGACGAGGGTGGGGAGGAAGAAGAGGAGGAAGGGGAAAGTGGTGGAAGAGAGGTGAAGGGGAGGAGTTGGTGGGAGAAAGAGAAAGAAAACGTGAAGAGAAGGATGGGGATTGATTTGATTTTGCCGCTTGCAGCGGCTACTTTATTGTGCACCCCACACTCATCCTGTGAGCGGTAGCGCAAAAGGATTACAGAGTAGGGTTTACAAAGGGTCATAATAATTAACCCCCGTTGTCAGGATATTATGGCACTGAAAGTTACACAGTATTTCATTTACATTATTTGTTTAGTTCTATACATAAAGGGTAACTTATTCACAAATGCGTGAGAACAGGCGTGTGAGGCAGTATGTCTGGCCTCACACTTTGTTATTCACATTTACGTGGGAGGTATTCAAGCACATTGCGTATTTGGTTCTGTACATGAGAACTGACATAGATACTAAGTGCAAAAAAGTGGATACAATCTTAATATGTCGGCTATCTTGCCATTAGAGATGAAGTGTTGTGCCATTTCACACACAGTGTGCTTGGACCTGTCCCTAAAAGGTTCTATCTTCACACAGTCGAGGACGTAGTGTTCAAGTGTGTGGCCATATGTATGGCCACACACTTTACATTTAGTTTTGTTTACATCTGCTTGAGGAACATACTGCCAAAGGTACTTATATCCTAACCTTAATCTAGCTGTTACAACATCTTGTAATCTAGTGATCTTGTTACTTGCTCCATAAACGTGTTTCACTTGATACATCTCATCATGGTAAACTATGGATTGACTAGTGCCTGTTTGCACTTGTCTACTTGCGTCAAACTCATCAATAAGTTCTTTCCTAATTACAGTTTTAAGGGTTCTTTTTGACAGACCCAAATTGTATTCAACGGTGTCTTTGTTAGACGCGAGTTTGGCGAGGGCATCAACTCTGTCATGTTTTATGAGGCCTATGTGAGAGGGGATCCACAACAGTTTGACCCTGACACCCCGGTCAACAAGGCACGCATATTTGTGTCTGGCTTCAGAGACAAGAGCGTGACAACCTGAGTCGAGGGTACCAAGGGCAAGTAGTGAGGATAGAGAGTCAGTGATGATGAGACTGTCAGTAAAAGTGGTTTCAATGAATTTAATAGCTGTGAGTATGGCAACTAATTCAGTTTGTAGAGTGGATGCCCAGTTGTTAATTCTAACTCCTTTCTCAATTATATTACCGTCAGGTTGAGTCACAACAATAGCACTTCCAGCCCTCCCACAGGCGGTGTTTAGAGACCCATCAGTGTAGATGGTCTGTGTGATATTATCATCAGTCTGTAGAGTGTGTATGTGTTCAAGAGCTCTCAATTTGGCAGTGTGTTGGAGATAAATGCTTTGTATAATTAATTTTTTAGGCGGATACGTCGGTATTGTGATATCGAAGGGAACTGTCCGCCAGGGTGGCAGGAAGCGCTGTTGTGTCTCAACTTTGTACAGGTGGTCTAGTCCAAATATCTTCATATGTGTAGCTGTAGTTTGGATCCATTTAGACTCAGTAGTCCCATGGTTCATACATTCTAGCAATTTTAAGGAAACAATGTTATCAGGATCACCACGCAGAAGCCTCAGGGCTATCATGAGGTTGACTTCAATTATTCTATCTTTAACACTGGGTATACCTAGTTCTTTCCTCATATTAAGTACTTTAGTGCTCATGGGACATCCTAGGATAATTCTGAGGGCTTTATTTTGCATTTTCTCGAGCTTGTCAACGCCTTTCCCGTCACGAAGGACCAGGGCTGGTGCGTGGTAATCTATCAGAGATCTTATATAGCCTAGGTACATTGTTTTAACAATTCTAATATTAGCACCATAGTGCGGGCTGTACCCCGCTACACTTCTAAGAGGTCTCAGTCTGTCAGTACATTGGCGGGTTAGCTGTTGTATGGCAGGTAGGGTACAAGGGACGGAAACACCAAGATATTTAAAAGAAGAAACATAGTCAATAGTGTTGTTACCTATCTTGAACTTGGCGGGGCCGCGTTTGCGGTTCCCAGCTTGTTTGTTGAACACCTTAGTTTTGTCAGTGGAGATAATAAGACCGAGGTGTTCACAGGCTGCGTATACATGGTTCAGGGTGGTTTGCATTTCACGATGAGTTTTAGTATGTATAAGAATATCGTCAGCATAGCTGATTGAGATATTGCTGGGGTTGTCTGGTATTAAATTTAATAATGCATTCATAAGAACATTGAACAAAGTGGGGCTAAGTACTCCACCTTGAGGGGTACCAAGTTGCATATCTTTAACTTCACTTTTGTATCCCTGAAACAGTGCAGCAGCCCTTCTGTTGGTTAGGTAACCACTTATCCAGTGTAACAGCCTACCTCCTATATCCATTTTGGCTAGTTCGTACAATATCAGTTGCCTATTGGCAATATCAAATGCAGCTTTTAGGTCAAGAAATGTGGTGTATCTGTGCCTTTCATCACCATGCACAGTTAGGAATGTGGTGATGCAATTATGTACACCTTTACCATGGGTGAAGCCATTTATGTTAGGAGACATGTGTTCTCTGATTCTATATAAGAGTCTGCCAAGAACCATCCTCTCAAAGGTTTTACACAGGCAGCTGGTTAGTGATATGGGACGAAAGGCATCAGGCTGTCCTGGTTTCGGTATTGGTACAACAATACTGCTGGTCCATGATGTGGGTAGTTGGCCCTCGGCATGACTCATATTGTACAATACCAACAATGGATTGCCTGGCACGCGCCTTAGTAGTCTAATGATGTTGTAGGTGACCCCGTCCTCTCCAGGGGAAGTAGACCTACCCCTGGCGAGGGCGGCGTCAAGCTCCCACTCAGTATATGGAACATCACACTCATCGTGCTGTTTGCCCAGCATAAAGCTAATAAGATTACTTCTCTCTACAGACTTCGCATCAAGGAGTCCCCGAGTCCTAGCTGGTAACATGTCATAGCTCGACACATGAGCCCACTTTGTTATTAGCTCATTCGACTTTTGCAGAGGGTTTGGATGGGAGACGTGTCTTCTGTTTTTACCTCTGATTATGTTTATGTCTTTCCAGGCTTTGCTGAGGGATGTGTGTTGGTTCAGGCTGTTGACATATGTCTCCCATGCATTTTGTCTGAGTTCGTTTACACGTTCCCTGACAGCAGCAAGGGAAGCTTGATACAATTGTAACATTTGAGGTGTTCTAAATTGTCTGTAACCCTTACCCACCCTCCTGACCCTAGCCCTGAGTTTTTTCAGCTCAGGGTCATTATAGCACTGCTGTTGCCTGTTCCCATTATGCTGACCACGTTTTCTCCTTTTTTTGGTGGAGGCATTGTTGGTGAAGTATACATAAGTCCTATCTATCAGATCGTCATGGAAACTTTGATAATTGTCAGGCTTGTAGTCCTTGTACCAGTCATGGATGAAGTCTATGAACTGGCTTTCATGTTCTTGCTTGACTGTGATTCTACGTCTGTTGAGTTTACCACCAGTGGGGGTGCCATTGGCTACATGTATACTAGCTTGGATTGGGCTGTGGTCAGACATAAGATCAGTGACAACATCAGAGCTATGAGTTGTGTATGATAGATTAAAGCCAATACATTTGTCTAGACCCCCGCCATAGATGTGTGTTGGTTCATTATTACCTATAATTTGAACATCTTCATATGCGCTGAGAAGTGAGATAAGTCTCCTACCATTGGTGTTAGTGGTGGAGTCACCTAATTTCTTGTGTCTAGTATTCAGGTCACCCATTAGGACAGTGGGCTCAGTGTGTAAAAAGTCTGGGAGATCTGTGTATTGAAGCTGATCTGAGGGAGCATAGGCGTTTAGCACGTTGAGTGTGGAGTTGCCCAGGTGGATAGTGATCCCATGGTACTGAAGGTTGGTAGTCTTTTTGGATACAAGAGGTACATGCGGGAGTGACTTCTTAACATACATCAAACATGTGTGAGTAGAACTAGGATCATAATACACATAATTGGGCAGACTGGGTGGGGGCTTACCATTAGGTGTGAGACACTCCTGCAGACACACAATATCGATGTCCTCAGTCACAACTTTGTGGTGTAGGTCAGGGTATCGTTTTCTAAGGGATGAGATGTTCCAACTCATCACCTTCACCGCTCTGTATCTTTGTCTGGTATTAACATTGGCCATTATGAAATGTATTTGGAATTTTGTCTGGTATTAACACTGGCCATTATGAAATGTATTTGGAAAGAAGCAAAAGGCACTGTATGATACTGTTCTTTTCTGCGCTGCCTGTCCCTTCGGCAGGCAGTAGGCCAGTTAACCTTTTGGAAACATTTCTGGAGCATGTACGGCTCAACAATTGTTGTATTTCAGTGGCAGACAACAACTCACTTTGGTTACACTCGACATCACCACCATTTTCTGTTTGTGCTTGTTCATCTTCACTGACCATGTCCACAGAGGCATCAGTAGAACTGTTACCAGTATCACTATTTTCCTCTGCGTGGACACTAGTTCCTGGTGGGTCTTGAGTTTCCACATCTGGTACTGACATCTGAATGTCTTCAGTTTGACTGCAATTTTTCCGAAGTTGCTGCACTGTGTTGGTGGTGTTTTTTTCCTTTAGTGTATCACAGAGGCTCTTAAACATTTCAGTTTGAGCTTGAGCTTGAGCTGTAACCTGAGCTTTGAGTTCTTTAATTTCATTTTTCACATCATTGATCTCTTCACGATATGCATGGAGTGTGTTGGCAGCTACCTGTTGTGTCGGTACGTCTGTGTTATCCCATGCTGATCTTTCGATGACTGCTGGTGATGATCCTGGAGCTTTGGTGGGGAGGGCAGGCCAGGGGTTGGCCGTAGGGAGTACCCTAGCAGCATTAGTGTTTCTTGAGACCTGCCTGGGTGGCGGGCCTGGGCGCTGAAGGGGTGTAGGAGCTCTAGAACAGTTAGGGTGCCATACAGGAACTCCAACTGTTTTGCAGTTAATACACTTCTGTTGGATGACACCCCCTTGAGCAACTGTATCTCTGCAAACCTGTGTTGCATGTTGCCTTGAGCAGAGACCACACCACGGCTTAGTCGAGGGGCATAACCGGGACACATGGCCCCAGTGCTGACAGTTGTAACACCTCCGGTTAGGGGGCTGATAGAGAGTTACCTTCAGAGTCCGATAGGCACCACGGACTCGAATGGTCCTGGGTGGGTCTTCCGAGCCAACCCAGTCTGCAATGACTGCATTCTTGCCCCTGAGTCGCTTCGTCCTTCTGATGTAGGGATGGGCTTCTAGTAGTGTAGGGGTCTGGTACTGGTCGAGCCAAGGATGGGGAGGAGGTGGAAAATACGGGAGGGGAGTTGGGAGGAGTAAGAAAGAGAAAGAGGTGGAAAAGACGTACAGAGGAGGATGGGAAGGAGAGGGGAAGAGCTCACCTTAATGACGAATAGAATCCTCAGGTGTATTGACTATGACAAGAATATTCATAATAACCGGTAGCTTGTCTCTCTGTCTCTGTTGTTTTTAATCTCTCTTTTTCTCTCTGTATCTCTATCTCTGTCTCTCTCTTACAATCAGCCAGTTTCCCCTCAGCGAGTGTGTAGGGTGGGGGTGTGGTGGACCACCTGTGATCTTTTTAAGATTAAGGTGGTACTCACTGGGATTAGAGGTACAGTATTCTCTCAGGGCGTTACTGAATATTAGGTGTTCTTCCTAACACTATGACTTGGAGGATTACCTTAACCGATAGGTCAACAACTGCAAATATGTTGCCTGTATAACAAGTGAACTAACGTGTCGTGGGTTGAGTACTGGGGAGTGGGTCTGCCAGGCAGGCCTACTCCTGCGGTCACCCCCGGCCATGTGGTGAAGGTCTGTATAAACAAACCCCCCTTTTATGGTGCCACGTTGGATAGTTCTATTGAAACTAAAATTGACTTTTATACTGTATCTAACCAGAAAAACAGAGATACTATTAAGAACAAGTGAAGTGTAATAAAAGTGCTTATAAACTGAGAATACGCCTGTTACCTTAGTCCCCCCCCCCCCCCGACACCACACTCCCTCCGCTCCCAGGAGGCCCTCCTACCCCCACACCGCTGATGTCTGTCAGGCTCCCCTCTCCCCTTGTCCTATAAGAGGGCTTACGCCTCAAGGACATCGCTGGCCTACATGTCGCCTCTGTGCCCCAGTGTATATGGCCTAGATTCCATCTAAAATCTAACCATGGCAGGAGTCATCGCTGGGCGGCGCTCTGCCTATGTCCTTGATGAAGAAAATGAAGAGGACAGTCATAGCGACACTGAAGCTGGCTTTCAGAAGTTTCAGACACGGCAGCAGAAACGCAAGATGAGGACCCAGGGAAGGAAGCAGAGGAGAGCCAATAGGGGCATCCCCCCCCCTCCCATTGCTCCCCGGTCTAAGTACATGCGCCTTGCCTTCCCCGAGAACGCAACCAATTTGATGAAGATTAATTGGTTGACTGCCCTGAATAAGGATTATGGCATGGCTAAGCTGAATGTTGTCGTGCCAGGTAACACCCCTCGTTTTGTCTATGTAGGCCGAGAGGAGACAGAAGCTATCCAACGCTTCATTGATGGTAGGGTCGGTTCAATACACCTTATTAAGCGAGATGAACCTGTTCGACCCCAAAAAATGAAGGAATACCTTGTCACCCAATTCCCCAAGGGTATTCCCCCCAAGAGAGCTCTGTCACTTCAGGGCGTCCACAGTGCAAGAAGACTCTATAAGGATGGTGCACAACTTAGTAGGATCATCATTGTCTGGAAAAGGAAGGAACCACCTCCTGAGAAGTACAGCTTCTTTGGCAGCACGTACGGTACCCCTAGTAACATCAGTCGGTGGATTCCTCCCCCTGTGGTGTGCTACAACTGCTTTGGGGTCAATCATGTGGCGAAATACTGTCACAAGCCAGCCACCTGCGGCTACTGCGCAGGAATGCATAGCACAAGCAGCTGCCCCATCAAGGAAGGTGCCTCTCAGGACGGAAGAGAGCAGGACTCCCCATCTGAGTGGCAGTGTGCCAGATGCAGGAAGAAGGGTGTGACGGCCTGGCATCCAGGTTGCCTTGGGAGCCCGCCTCCACCCACAATAGCGGTCACACTCAGTGACGCCAACGCCAACGCTACAGGGTCGCCGCCAACGCCTGAAATCAACAGCTACACCTCCCCACCCAGGAGGCAGTGTTACAGGTGCAGGGAGGAGGGTGTGACGGCCTGGCATCCAGGTTGCCCTGGAAGCCCGCCTCCACCAACAAAAGCGGTCCCACTCAGTGATGCCAACAGCAACACTGCGGGGTCGCCTCCAGCACCTGAAATCAACAGCGACACCTCCCCACCCAGGGGGCAGTGTCCCAGGTCCAGGGAGGAGGGTGTGACGGCCTTGCACCCCAGTTGTCCTGGGAGGTCGCCTCCATCCACAATAGCAGTCCCACTCAATGATGCCAATGCGGCCGGATCGCCTCCACCACCTGAAGTCAACAGGCACAGTGACTCTCCTTCGTTAGCCAATGCAGGTCAGGTTAAAGCCTGCCAAGTAAGTGTACCAGTGAACAATGACAGTGATAGTGTTAGTGGAGCTTCTGAAGGAGCTGGTGCCTCCTCTCATAATGATGCCAACTTGAGGGTGAGCAGCCAGAGCGAGACCGATAGTGATGGTAGCATGAATGGGGAGAATGAGCCCCAGACTGCCAGCGTGGTCTCTACAATAGTCCCAGGTCTGCAGACTGTTCATGACCCTGTAAGTTTTCCATTGTTTATGGAGGAGGAACTCGCGGGACTGATGAAGCAACCCCCGTATAAAAATCCTACTGGAATAAGGGCTGTGAAGAACATTATCAGGAAATCCAGAGGTACAGAAATTGGAAAGGTCAGCTTATTGGTCAGGCTGATCTATGAAGCCAGCGTGCGAATCTCTACGTTAAATACAAGCTGGGAAAAGTAACACGAACGCTTAGGTTCATTTCATGGGACATCCGGAGTGTTAATCGCAGAATTAATGATCTACAATGGTTTGTTAAAGTTTTTGACATTGATGTAATTGGCTTACAAGAACCTTACACGTCCAGCACCCAGAGGAAAGTTGCACCCAGGATAGCTGGGTTTACAGCATATAATAGTGGAGCAGGAAGTGGCCTGCTCACATATGTAAAGAATGGTCTGGTCTGTAAATGGATTAAAACTCACAATGATGAAAGTATTCACTATCAACAATTTACAGTAAAGACAGCAAACAGTCAATTTTCGCTGTATAACATCTATGTTCGGTGTAATGAGCTGCGAGCGGACGTGTTACCAAAGCCATCAGGTAACAATGCTATGCTGTGTATGGGTGACTTTAACTCTCGTCACACTGTCCTCGGTGATGTCCAGTGTAACTCTAATGGGAGGGTGTTCGTGAATTACATCAATAATCATAATATCACTGTATACGACACAGACAAAGTGACACATCTGATGGGGGGCAGACTTGATTATGTGATTGGGTATAACCTAGTAGACAGTGATGTCAAGGCTAAGGTCATCTCAGACTACCTTGTCAGTGATCATTATGCAATACTTACTGAATACACTGTTGCTGATGTCAAGTGTGAACCCCATCCTAAGCTCAGAATTAATATCCCAGATAATCTTAAACTGCACTTCAAGGCCTACATCCACAGATGGTATGCTGGATATACACCTGGGTCAGTGGATGAATTTTGCTGTGATCTTGTAAATGTCATTACCACATATTATACCACCTGGGTTAAGTCAAGGAGGAAGGGGGGCAGCACTAAACCACCTCTGTGGACACATGACCCTATCCTCACCGAAGAAGGAGAGAATGTAAAACAGCTTGCCAACACTTACAAGCAAAATAAAACTAGTGATAACCTTTTGGCATTCCTCAAAGCTAACAGAGAATTTCGTGAACTCAAAGGTCAGGTGAGAAACACCTATTGGGAACAATTCTTACAGGGGATTAATAGAACAACCACTCTAGCAGAAATGTGGAAGAAAATTAGAGCCATTACCAAGTCACCCACCCCAGTCCAGCTTCATCACAGCCCTGCAGAATATGCTGACATGCTATTAGACCAATGGTCTAGTGTGTCACGAATCACTTCCCTGCCTCCTGACATACAACAATATCTTAACACCTCACACATTAATAGGGGTTTCAATATTGAAATAGCCTGTTCCTCACCAGACCTTACCGACCAGTTTCCTATAACGCACCACGAACTAACAACAGCACTAATGAAAGGTGAGTCATCCTCCCCTGGTGAGGATGGCATAACCTATAACACCCTGAGATTGTTGAATGAGATCCCTAACCATCCACTGCTTGACCTGTATCAAATGAGCCTCACACAGGGTATTCTGCCTAAGACATGGACTCATGGAAACATAGTTCCAATCCCTAAAGCTAATTCTCCAAACTTCAGGCCAATTTCACTTACATCCTGTATGTGTAAAGTCCTTGAAAGAGTTGTTCTAAACCGTCTCATGTTTCAAGTCAAAGACAAACTCGCCCCTAATCTGTACGGGTTCATGCCCGGGCGTAGCACACAGACATGCTTTGCAGAATATCTTGTTCACTCAAAAGATAAGACACAAACAGCCTTCATAGACCTTAAATCAGCCTTTGATGTAGCTAATAGAGACATTATACTTGAGCAACTAGCTAATTTTGGCATACAAGGTAACCTCCTGACATGGATAAAGGGTTATCTGTCCAACAGGTATGCCAGTGTTCTGTTTAGGGGAGTTAAAAGTACCAGAATGAGATCATTTGAGCTGGGCACGCCTCAGGGAGGAGTGTTAAGTCCTATGCTCTTTAATATACTGATGCACAAGCTTATTGCTGACATTCCAGTTCAACCAAACGAAGCCGTAATATGCTATGCTGATGATATCTGCATTATGACACAAACCAAACTCAGGCTCCAAGCCTTGCTGGATGTATTTGCTCGGAGAACTGTTGAATGCGGTCTCATAATATCTGTTGACAAGACGAGGGTCCTCAATCCTCGTCCTGCTCACCCTCTGCCTCTTGACTATAACATTAACAGCATGCCCTTGGAACTATGTAGCTCCTATAAATATCTTGGAATTTGTGTGAATGATGCAAACTTTGTCAGCAACCTTCGTGACAAACTAATGCAGCGCATTAAACCCCTCAGAACCCTTGTTGGCAAGGGCTATGGAATTAACATCACCTATGCTCGTACTTTCTATCTTCACTTCATTCGTTCTGTAGTTGACTATCATGCTCTCCATCTTGTGACTATTCCGCCTAAACAACTCAACAGCCTTGAGGTAGTGCAAAATGAAGCCATGCGCATCATCCTTGGTTGCCCAAAATCAACCAGAATTGTAAATATGAGGAAAGAGCTCGGACTGCCCTCCCTATCTGAGAGGATAGCCCTACTTAATACCATGTTTTGTGTCAAAGTTTTGAAGAACAATAGTTCTCAAACTACAACTCAAACTGAGTTGATGTTCTATCTAAGTAATCCCGACCATCTCGCCAACCTTTCACAAAAGACTCTCTTTGGGGCGTGGCTTCATAAAAGTGTTGCAGATCTCCTGAAACTGAATGTCCCAATCACCCCAGACGAACCTATTAATGCCATTCCTCCTTGGCTGGACATATCAGTTCCTATTAATTACACTCCTGTTGGTAGTAAGCAAATGTTAAACACCGATGTGGTGAGATGTGTCACACTAGAAACTATTAACAGACACATAGAGAGTATTAAATCAAGTGAATGTTATGCTTTTACTGATGGTTCTGTGCAGACAAACACAGGTAGAACAGGCTGTGCAATTGTAATATATAAAGAAAAAGAGATGATAGTGTCAAACAAGCAAAGGCTGAACAACTGGGCCAGCACAACACAAACTGAACTAACTGGAATCTACTTAGCCACAGACTACCTCAAAGAAAATGGAGGTGGGGTGATATTCTGTGACTCTCAAAGTGCTTTGAAATCAATGAACAGCCCGTCAGGTTCTATGTCTAAAGTTGCATGTGATATTAAAAGGAATGTGATAACTGCCAATGAGAACAACTTTCGTATCGAATTTGTGTGGATTCCGTCCCATGTTGGAATCAGGTATCATGACCGTGCTGATAGACTGGCCAATGAGGCATGTAAGAAAGAAAATGTTGACCGCGACCTTGGTCTGTCCAATGCCGTAATTAAAAACATTCAAGTCAGAATCATGAACTCTGATCTAGAAGAAGTGAGAAATGCAGAGAGACCTGACAGTTGTAGCATTAGTAAATATGACAAATTTTGTAACAAGAGGTACCGGTATGGCCAGCATAAGGACAGAACCAGACAATGTGATGTAGTCGTGGCCAGAATTAGGCTAGGATACAGACACATCTGGCAAGTTAGTAACGCTGTACCCATACCGGAACACTCAGCATGTAAACTTTGTGATAAACCTTTAAAGCATACACTTGAACACTATATTATTGAATGTGACACTGTCAAAGACTTCAGGCCACCTGACTTACTGTATCTTGAACTATGTAATTACTTCATTGAATCAGGTGTGCTTGAGGACATTCTTGCTGTTTATCCCAAATTTGCTAGCCCACACTGATTAGTCTTCAACTAGAATATGACTCCAATGTATGTGATCCACTGACCCATATATGCTGCTGGTGAATGTGATGTATTTCCTTCTTTGTGTACGAACCTCTGTCCTGCGTGGCAGTGAACAGTGGCATTACCCACATGAATCTGACCTATATATAGTGTCAATGAATATGATGCATTCTTTGTGTACGAACCTCTGTCCTGTATGGCAGTGAAAAGTGACATTACCCACATGAATCTGACCGACGTATATGTATGTATGTGTGCGTGTGTGCATGTATATGTACGTGTACATGTATATGTGTATGTATATACGCATATGTATGTATATGTGTGTGTGTGTGTGTTTACATATATGTATATGTACTGTCAATGAATATGATGCAAATCTTTGTGTACGAACCTCTGTCCTGCATGGCAGTGAACAGTGACATTATCCATATGAATCTGACCTCTATACATTTATAGTTGTTAATGAATATGATGTATTTCTTTGTGTGTGAACCTCTGTCCTGCGTGACAGTGAGAAGTGATACCACCCTCAGTGTCAAGACCTGACTGAATTACTCAGAATAGGCAAACTGTACTACAAGCTCTGCCAATAAATTTGTTAAACTAAAAAAAAAAATCTTACAATCAGTAAACCAGGAACATTTATTTATGGTCATAGGTAAAACCCAACAAATACCCCGGTGTAGTTATGTAACCTGTTCTTTGTTATTCTTCATTCGTTCTCTATTACTATTTTTCATTGTCTTCTCTTCCTCATTATGTATCATGCTTTTATTATTTGTTATATATCTTCTTAATTTCTTTATTAATTGTTTTTTATTCCTCTTGTTATTTTTATTTTCCTCCTGTGTTTATGGATTTGTTTTTCATTCATCCATTGGTGCATTTTTTTATTAATTCACTCATTCAGTCAGTCTATCTATCTATCTATCTATCTATCTATTCTTCCATGCATCAATCTGATAATTCATTTATCTGATCATTCATTCACATATTTACACAACAATTCTTAAAACTATAATAAGTTGACTGGTCTTCATGAGTAAGGGACTCAACACACACACACACACACACTTGATCCCAGTGTCCGGAAAGGTGTACCGCAGACCTTGAAGAAAACACCAGTCTCTTTGTGTTCTAGGAAGAGGGTTTTCCATAAAGAACTGAGGAACCCAAGGGGACGGGAGGTCATCGCCGCACCTGTGATAGTGAAACGACCTCACCTTTACCTCTTTTTGGGAAGATGTTTGAGAACAGATCAGGTGTTGGTGGAGCGACTCTAGGAGGTGTTCCGAAATATTTCTTCGTGTTTTGTGACGCGATCTTGCTGAAGGGGTGAGAATGATGACCTACCATACTGGGGGTGTAAACAACACTTATCTATCATGTCACGTGTCTTTCCTCGTGACAGAAAACACTTTATCAGATCCAGATAAGACGGAACTTTACAAAAGACAAAATGATAACATCTTTTAAAAGTTGGTGATTGTGGTGGGCGCCATCAAGAGCTTGGCGTCTCCTCTACACATCCGGGTCGTCTGAACATGAAGTCGGCGTTTGTAAACTTAAATGATACGTTTGTAGTTAATGTCAGCTCAGCACCCGAATTTTTAATCTATTTAAATGATTCTTATATCGTAAATAAGTAAGATTTATCCGTATCTAATTTATTTTAATGATACTTATATTGTTAATTACTACGATTTATCCCTGTGTAATGATTTTGCAAATCACTTAATTGCATTTTTTTTTCTCTAAGGAGCCTCAAAGATGGCAGTAATACCTGAGGCAGGATACAATAAATGTGACGTGAGTTAGACCTGAGTTTTGTCTTTGTGTATTGTGTTATTACCTTGAGACATTTTCCATTAACATATACAATACACATTCTCTATCACCCGGAACGTGACTCTCCCTCCACATTGTTCCTTACGTAAAATATAATCAGTGTAAAACACCCAGCATCCAGGACGTCCCCCACAACCACCTCTCACCACCACCTGTTTTTTGCGGTTTTCTTACCTTATCTGATACAACGACCAGATCGTTCATTTTATCTTTATCTTGACGACTCACCACGTCCTCCCATAACTTAAGTTCGTGTTTGTATCCTGAAAGCCCGCCGCTGCAGGGAGGAGCCAAGCGTACCGTCGTCTGGCGTTACTTTTCAAAAACTTATCTTAATCATGGTAAAAAATTTGACCATGATATTTACTAAGTGAAGGGACACACCAGCGCTCGGCTCATAAAGGACCGCCAATGGAGGTTAAGAGGTCGCCCATCGTTCGCCTGGCGTAGCGCTCATAAGCTTCACTCGTGGATGGAGAGAAATACCCAGCTCTGGTGATTGCTCGTGCTGGCAGTGTTTGTGTGATACGGACCCAAAAATTCCACCTTACGAACTAAACCCCCCACAATTAGGACCAAAATCCCAGGGTACGAACAAGAATCCTACTAGAGGGATCAAAACACATGTCTATTATTGTTAATTTACTTCAAAATCATAGTAATCAAATCCTGTTTCACCCCTCACCCCTCTACCACCAGTCACACTCCCACACCCCTTCACCATTCCTCACCTAACCCCACACCCAGTCACCATCCCTCACCCCTTCATCACCAGTGACCATCCCTCACCCCTCCACCCCCAGTCACCATCCCTTACCCCTCCACCCCCAGTCACCATCCCTTACCCCTCCACCTCCAGTCACCATCCCTTACCCTCCCTCACCCCTCCACCCCCAGCCACCATCCCTTACCCTCCCTCACCCCTCCACCCCCAGTCACCATCCCTTACCCTCCCTCACCCCTCCACCCCCAGTCACCATCCCTCACCCCTCCACCCCCAGTCACCATCCCTCACCCCTCCACCCCCAGTCACCCTCCCTTACCCTCCCTCACCCCTCCACCCCCAGTCACCCTCCCTCACCCCTCCACCCCCAGTCACCCTCCCTCACCCCTCCACCCCCAGTCACCCTCCTTCACCCCCCGATCCACAGTCACCCTCTCTCACCCCTCCACCCCCAGTCACCATCCCTCATCCCTCCACCCCCAGTCACCATCCCTCACCCCTCCACCCCCAGTCACCCTCCCTCACCCCTCCACCCCCAGTCACCCTCCTTCACCCCCACCCACAGTCACCCTCCCTCACCCCTCCACCCCCAGTCACCCTCCATTACCCCTCTACCCCCAGTCACCCTCCCTCACCCCTCCACCCCAGTCACCATCCCTCACCCCTCCACCCCCAGTCACCCTCCCTCACCCCTCCACCCCCAGTCACCCTCCCTCACCCCTCCACCCCCAGTCACCTTCCCTCACCCCTCCCCCCCAGTCACCCTCCCTCACCCCTCCACCCCCAGTCACCATCCCTCACCCCTCCACCCCCAGTCACCATCCCTCACCCCTCCACCCCCAGTCACCCTCCCTCACCCCTCCACCCCCAGCCACCCTCCCTCACCCCTCCACCCCCAGTCACCCTCCCTCACCCCTCCCCCTCAGTCACCCTCCCTCACCCCTCCACCCCCAGTCACCATCCCTCACCCCTCCACCCCCAGTCACCATCCCTCATCCCTCCACCCCCAGTCACCATCCCTCACCCCTCCACCCCCAGTCACCCTCCCTCACCCCTCCACCCTCAGTCACCCTCCCTCACCCCTCCACCCCCAGTCACCCGCCCTCACCCCTCTACCCCCAGTCACCCTCCCTAACCCCTCCACCCCCAGTCAACCTTACCCCTCCACCCTCAGTCACCCTCCCTCACCCCTCCACCCCCAGTCACCCTCCCTCACCCCTCCACCCCCAGTCACCCTCCCTCACCCCTCCACCCCCAGTCACCCTCCCTCACCCCTCCCCCTCAGTCACCCTCCCTCACCCCTCCACCCCCAGTCACCATCCCTCACCCCTCCACCCCCAGTCACCATCCCTCATCCCTCCACCCCCAGTCACCATCCCTCATCCCTCCACCCCCAGTCACCATCCCTCACCCCTCCACCCCCAGTCACCCTCCCTCACCCCTCCTCCCCCAGTTACCCTCCCTTACCCCCCACCCCCAGTCACCCTTCCTCACCCCTCCACCCCCAGTCACCATCCCTCACCCCTCCACCCCCAGTCACCCTCCCTCACCCTTCCACCCCCAGTCACCCTCCCTCACCCCTCCACCCCCAGTCACCCTCCCTCACCCCTCCACCCCCAGTCACCATCCCTAACCCCTCCACCCCCAGTCAACCTTACCCCTCCACCCTCAGTCACCCTCCCTCACCCCTCCACCCCCAGTCACCCTCCCTCACCCCTCCACCCCCAGTCACCCTCCCTCACCCCTCCACCCCCAGTCACCCTCCCTCACCCCTCCCCCTCAGTCACCCTCCCTCACCCCTCCACCCCCAGTCACCATCCCTCACCCCTCCACCCCCAGTCACCATCCCTCACCCCTCCACCCCCAGTCACCATCCCTCATCCCCTCCACCCCCAGTCACCATCCCTCACCCCTCCACCCCCAGTCACCCTCCCTCACCCCTCCTCCCCCAGTACCCTCCGTACCCCCACCCCAGTCACCCTCCTCACCCCTCCACCCCAGTCACCATCCCTCACCCCTCCACCCCCAGTCACCATCCCTCACCCCTCCACCCCCAGTCACCCTCCCTCACCCCTCCACCCCCAGTCACCCTCCCTCACCCCTCCACCCCCAGTCACCCTCCCTCACCCCTCCACCCCCAGTCACCATCCCTCACCCCTCCACCCCCAGTCACCATCCCTCACCCCTCCACCCCCAGTCACCATCCCTCATCCCTCCACCCCCAGTCACCATCCCTCATCCCTCCACCCCCAGTCACCATCCCTCACCCCTCCACCCCCAGTCACCTCCCTCACCCTCCCCCCAGTTACCCTCCCTCACCCCTCCACCCCCAGTCACCCTTCCTCACCCCTCCACCCCCAGTCACCATCCCTCACCCCTCCACCCCCAGTCACCCTCCCTCACCCCTCCACCCCCAGTCACCATCCCTCACCCCTCCACCCCCAGTCACCATCCCTCATCCCTCCACCCCCAGTCACCCTCCCTAACCCCTCCACCCCCAGTCACCCTTACCCCTCCACCCTCAGTCACCCTCCCTCACCCCTCAACCCCAAGTCACCCTCCCTCACCCCTCCACCCCCAGTCACCCTCCCTCACCCCACCACCCCCAGTCACCCTCCCCTCACCCCCTCCACCCCTCAGTCACCCTCCCTCACCCCTCCACCCCCAGTCACCCTCCCTCACCCCTCCACCCCAGTCACCATCCCTCACCCCTCCACCCCCAGTCACCATCCCTCACCCTCCACCCCCAGTCACCATCCCTCATCCCTCCACCCCCAGTCACCCTCCTCACCCCTCCACCCCCAGTCACCTCCCTCACCCCTCCCCCCCAGTTACCCTCCCGTAACCGTCCACCCCCAGTCACCCTTCCTCACCCCTCCACCCCCAGTCACCATCCCTCACCCCTCCACCCCCAGTCACCCTCCCTCACCCCTCCACCCCCAGTCACCCTCCCTCACCCCTCCACCCACAGTCACCCTCCCTCACCCCTCCACCCCCAGTCACCATCCCTCACCCCTCCACCCCCAGTCACCCTCCCTCACCCCTCCACCCCCAGTCACCCCCCTTTTCCCCTCTACCCCTAGTCACCCTCCCTCACCCCTCTACCCCTAGTCACCCTCCCTCACGCCTCCATCCTCAGTCACCCTCCCTCACCCCTCCACCCCCAGTCACCCTCCCTCACCCCTCTACCCCCAGTCACCCTCCCTCACCCCCACCACTCCCCCAACGCCGATATCCACATCTTCCTTCACCACCACCACCATCATCACCTCAACCCCAACCACCATCACCACTACCCCTCACCTCGACAACCACTATCATCACCATCACTACGACAACCACCCTCATCACTATAATCTACACCACGATTACAACAACCACCACTGTTTGGGTAGCCACACTCTTCACCAGAACAAACATAACCACCACCATTACCATAACTACTACCACCACCACCCACAACAATATAACAATAACCGCCATTACCACAACTGCCACCACCAACAACAACAACATAACAATAACCACCATCACAACAACCACCATCAGCACCACACCAACAATATAACAACAACAACTACCATCAACACCACACCAACAGTATAACAACAACAACCACCATCACAACAACTACCATCAACACCACACCAACAGTATAACAACAACACACAACACACCATCACACACAACAATACACACACATCACAACACCACACCAACAGTATAACAACAACAACCACCATCACAACAACTACCATCAACACCACACCAACAATATAACAACAACAACCACCATCACAACAACTACCATCAACACCACACCAACAATATACCAACAACAACCACCATCACAACAACTACCATCAACACCACACCAACAATATAACAACAACAACCACCATCACAACAACTACCATCAACACCACACCAACAGTATAACAACAACAACCACCATCACAACAACTACCATCAACACCACACCAACAATATACCAACAACAACCACCATCCCCTAACTACCACACCCATAAAAAGGGAGGTGGAAAAGCTATGAAAAAGAGAAATTGGAAGAGAAAGAATAACGACGTCACACGAAGAAAATAAAAGAGGAAGAAGAAGGGGCAAGGGGAGGAAGAAAAGAAGAAAAGAAGAACATATTAATGGAAGAGGAAGAGAGAAAGAAGGTGGGAGAGGAGAATGAAGAGTAAAAGGAGATGGAAGAAAAATAAGAAAAGTAGTAAGAGAAGAATGATGAATGAGAGGAGGTGTTTGAGGAAGAAAAATGAATAGGAAGAAGAAAGAAGAAAAGAAGAAACAACAACAATAAGAAACCAGTAAAAAGAAGAAGAAAAGAAAAAGAAGGATACGAGAGAAGATGTTTTTGAAGAATGAGGCGAAGAATAAAGAACGTACAAGAAGAAGGCGATAACACTACCCCCCCTCCCCGGCGTACCATTAAGAGGGAGTTGACTTGCAGTATTAAAGTGTCTCTGGCGTAGCAATACTAATATGTTGTGTGGGGTACTGGGACCCGGATGTGGGGCCAGGCGTACACACACACACACACACAAACACTACTACCTACT
Source organism: Homarus gammarus (assembly GCA_958450375.1). Taxonomy (NCBI): domain Eukaryota; kingdom Metazoa; phylum Arthropoda; class Malacostraca; order Decapoda; family Nephropidae; genus Homarus; species Homarus gammarus. The sequence continues at coordinate 667,769 of CAUDMG010001588.1, read as the reverse complement.
ACTTTGCTGCCACTCGGAATCGAGTATGACGATCATCCAGCTATGATACAATGATATGAGTTATTAAGGATGCTACCTAGGTTGGTGAGTTCTGAGGTGACTAAGGAGGCCGATACGGTACCGGCAGAGTCGTTCACAGATGTTGCACATGTGGGGCTACATCTAGTGAGGGAGGGGCGGCGGAAGCGTCTTTCCGGCGTTAGCGCTTGTCTGCCTCGTTGTGCAATCGGGCTAACTCGAAAGTATTGACACTTTCTCGTGTGGTGCTCCTCCAAGCGTTGCGGTGTGGAGTAATCGTCTCCCATGTAAGGGGGTCGATTTGGCATTTTTTCAGGTTTGTCTTTAGACTATAATTATACCTTTTCAGTTGCCCGCCACTGGCGGGCCGCCAGCATTACGCTTACGATTCGTTAGGTAACTGTAAAGGAGCTGCTTGGGCAGTCAGTCTACTGTCGTCCATTCGGGTAACATGGCCAGTCCAGCGTAGTTGTTCATGGATAATGGTAGCCTCGATGCTTCTACAATTGGTGCCAGCAAGAATACTGGCATTTGTTCTCTTGTCTTCCCAGCGAACTCGGAGGACGGAACGTAGACTACGTTGGTGGAAGTTTTCAAGTACCTTGAGGTGCCTCCTGTATATGACCCATGTCTCGCTGGGTGGGGAGGACCACTGCTCGGTATACATGTAACTTTGTAGATAATTTCAGCTCCCTACAGCTGAAGACGCAGTTTCGGAGTCTGCCAAAGGCTTGAGATGCACATCTGATCTGATGCTGAATCTCTTCATCGATGTCAGCGGTGGTGGAAAAGTGGAAGCCGAGATACCGAAAGTGGGTAATATTAGAGAGGGCAGTACCGTTAAGCTGGATGGATGGTGGAGGTGTGGCTGCCCCAGGGGCAGGCTGAAAGAGTATCTGAGTCTTACGTACAGTAGCTAAAAAATTGTCTGTGCATACTGTATGTCAAACAATATGAGACCATAGACAATAGGTATTGGGATATGCGTGTTGCCTCCTTATACTATGTGTTAGTAATCATTTAATCGTTTATTTTACCCCAGCTGTATATGCCAACTCACCCCCTGTGTTGCATACTGAATGGCAGTGGGTGAACACACGCATACCAACCCTCCCGAGACATCACGAATTGTATGTATAATTCTGGAAGTCATCGGACCCACCCTGTCAGATACTGTTTTTAGCTACTGTACGTTCTCCTCAAGGCCGAAGTGTACATACGCACCTGCGTAGGTGTTCAGGATCTCCTGTACTGTAGGTCGTGTTCAGTGTGAGTGATAAGGGTGAGGTCATCTGCATACTGACACTCAGTAAAGGAAGCTGCCGACACCTTAATTCCTGCCTTCATCAGGTACTCGATGTCCACCCCGCCTGCTAAATTGGCGCTGGCACGAGAAAGGAAGGCAGCCAAGAAAATGGAAAAGAGAGTTGGTGCCAGTACACACCTTTGTTTAAACCCCGTTTGGATGGGGAAGAACTCAGACTGGGTGCCATTGTGCAGGACACTGCCGTTCATGCCATCTTGGAGTTGCCTCACAACGGAGATGAATTTTGGTAGACAACCAAAACAAATGAGGGTCCACCAGTGGGCTTCCATGTTGACCGAGTGAACGGCCTTTGTAAGGTTGATGAGGACCACGTACAATTTACGACGCTGTCCTCTGCAGTTTTCCTGTATCTGGCGAGTATCAAAGATCATGTCAGTGGTGCCATGTGATGGTCTAAGGCCATATTGAGATCCTGGGAGGACGTTTTTTCCACCACAGGAAGAAGTCCTTTTAGGAGGACTCAGGCGATAATCTTTCCAGCTCCGGACAGCAGCGAGATCTCGCGGTAGTTGTCACATGGCCCTCCGAGCCGTAATCCAATTTTTTAAACCAAATTTCGTCGGGTTACCATTTGGTAGTCCGACAATATTATTGGAAAGTTCGGGATAAGTCCTCGGGTGTGGGTAGGCACCCGAAAGACTTATCCTGAATGTTCAAACTAGTTATATATGAATAGAAAAGTCTCTGAAACATAATATATGTAAATTAAGATGAGATATTAAAGAAAACAAATATTTAAATGTCCTAATAACCGGTTCCAATGGAAATGTATATATTTTTAAGAGACCGCCGTGTACCCCCGTGATGTTTTACTTTCAACTCCGAAGATTTTTCATCTCCTCATCTCCCTTCTTCAATTTTATCAAGCATTGCATCCCTACAATCATCCTCTTATACCTTCAATTATGTTAAAAAACGCACTTTTCTTTGTGATAGATAGATGTAATGCCATTTCCAATTCTCCAATATATTATATAAGAAAGATATATGATGAGCCATATATACTAGGTAGGTTGTTAAGGTAATAGTTACAACAAGTGTCATCTGTGACCCACGCTGATAATTATAATTACCCTGGAAAAAATTTCTGCTATATTTCACTGTTTGGGTTTTTGTTCTGGTTGTGTTTAGGTACTACCAATATTTGTAAGTTTAGATTAGATTGCGTAAAATATTTTTTCAGATGAAATGTTCGAACTCAGGTTAGAAAAAAAGTGCCAAAATTGATTAATGATGTTTTCAATCACTCGATTTAAATCGTGTTAGTCCTTTCCTACATCACCTGAACAACATTAAACAAAATTTAAATATGCTATGGACAAATTTCTAAAAGAAATTCTCCGTAATAGCTGTGCAACACGCTTGTAAACTATTATCAAAAGTAATTTATCTTATATACAGTAGATACCGCAAGATATAGATCATAGATATTAGATTTTGTTTTATTTTTCTGCCTGACATTATTGCATTCTGGTATTGTTATTAGAAACCATCAAAATTCTGTTGCATATCTCTCTGAGGAGGAGTTCATCAAGAGGTATAGGCTGTCCAAGGAATGCATCCATGAACTTCTTGAACGAGTTGAGCCACACATGCCAGAGTTCAAGAAGGACGAGGCAACAAATTTTGGTGTTTCTATAGTTACTATATTTTCAATAATTTTTTTTTGCTTTAAATAACACATTTTATTTCCTCCAAACAATATCACAGTACAACTTGAAACAGTATTTCAATTCAAACAAAATTAAAACGGGATTACACTGGCATGACTAAAGATGAATATATCAGTACAGTACATACAGTACAGTACAGTATATGTAAAATTATATGATTCAAACAGTTTAGTATTTTGCTTGAAATAATAACTGCACACATTTCTAAAGGCTTCAAAGTACTAAACTGTACTGAAATAGTTTACAAGTGTCAGAGAAATCCATAAAATTTTTTAGTTCCTCTAAATAACCACAAGCAGTAAAACCAAATTTATCACAGTACTGTACCTGTACAGTCCTGTATATAAATTAATAGTAATCATACTTAGTTTGAAATTGTAAACACAGTTATAGCAATTATCATTCTTGAAAGATTTTAGATGTACTGTACTGTACCTGTAATTAAATTGTAATTAAAGTACAAAAGAAATGTGATATACAGAATAGTTAAAATTCCCAAATAGGTATTAGTATATAATACACAGTATCACAGTATATTGTATGTGAAATTCTAGCAAAGAATATGTTGAATCTATTTTGGTTTCACAAGAAGTAAAATAACAAAAAATCATAACAAATGTTTGATCATACAAAATATTATTTCACTTCTCCATTAAGTGTAAAAAAAACCAGTAAACAGAGATAAAAATAAGAAAATTAAATTTCTCCAATAAGTATGAGTGTCCAATACACAGTATCACAGTACTGTATATTGTATCTGACATTACAGCAGATATTAAGTTGAATGAACCTACAGGTATTTGTTTTCACAAAAAAAAAAAAAAAAATGTTGGAACATAAAAAATATTTCACATTCTCCATTAAGTGCCTAAAAAAAATAGTAAACAGAGAGAGATAGAAGCGAATCACAGTTTATACATTATCAATTACGACACTGATGACAAAGTCTCCATAATTTATCTAGAGTGCCCACAGCCAGAGGTGGAATTATGGCTGCACTCTTGACATATGCCACTGGTCAACAACTCTAATGCTTGCTCTAAATACATCACGCACAGATTGGGCTGAAAATGTATTGTACATACTAGTGAAAGCTTTTAAAGCCTCCAATGTAGCACCATTCAGTTCTTGTGTACTGTCCTTAATAATGGCAATGAAGCATTCATTCCTCTTATTCACCTGCTTCCTTCTCTTCCCCCTGTGACTGGATGTTGATGCTGCTTTTGGTGGCTCGGGTGATCCTGATGTTGGATCAGTTGATCTAAGTGTTCCTGCTGGTGCAGGCGCTGGCATAAATGGTGTTGATGTCTGCCTTCTCCCTTGAAGACGAGCTTTTATCTCCACAACTCATGTTTCTGCTTCAATTTTGGCGCGCAGATCGACCTGGTTTGTTTATATTTATCTTGGATAAGGCGTACCAACCCTCTCGAGTTGCGGCGATAAGGTTACTAAATAGTAACCCGATGTTCGGGATTGATATTCGAATTTGACGAATCCATTTGACGGGTTACAAAACAGTAACCCGACATCCGGGATTGCTCTTTGGGCTTGCTGCCCAGTGTTTAAAGAAATGGCCGAATGTCTTGTTCTTATGGATATTGACGATGGAGATATCTTTAAGATCTTGGGGGATTTCCTCCTGTTCCCCTCTTTTCTTCAGGAGAGAGTGGAGACGACTGGTAAGTAGAGATCCTCCTGCTTTATACACCTCGGCTAGGACTCCATCAGGTCCTGGGGCTCTGTTAACTTTCATCTGCTTGCTGGCAGTAGCTACCGCATCACGGAATGGAGGGGAATCGAGGTAGGCCAGCTCCTCTCAAGGTGTTGTGGGACCTGCTGGGTAGTCAGGACATCCACACGGTGTTTCAGTTTAGCAGGAAATGGTAGGGCTCCTTCCAGCACTAAAGAAGTCCCTCTTCGTCTTTAATTAGGAGTTATTATGGGATGAGCAGAAGGTGCAGTTTGGCCATAACTTGCTTTAGTGAAATTGAAAAATTCATGCATATGGTGTTGATCCGCAAAATTTTGCGTTTCACACACTTTTTTAGTCCAACATTCGTTCTTCATTTCCCTATGTTTGACCAAAGCTGATGCTTTCTTCTGGCAGAAAGCATCAGCTTTGGTCTGAGACTGAGGATTGTTTTTTTTTAAGTCAATAATGGCAGCACCTTTACCAGAGACGAGTACGTCGATTTCATGGCTATTTTCATCATAGCAATCCTGGTGTTTTTTTCTGACCTGGCCTTAGATAGCTTGGGATATTACCACAGAAACTGCCTGCTGGTCACTGAAAGTTGTAGCATGGGTGGTTTCCCCATAGCTTGAACCACTGCCATACCCTCCATGATTACACAAGGTGGTTCATCTGTTTCTGACAGGATTTTTCTCCAACTAGTTATCACACAGCAAATGACACAGATTTGTTTTATCTGTTGGTCGTAGCTTCGGATGGCCAGCAAGAGGGACTGTGACCAATTCATGTTGCAGTAGTCATTTGATGCCTATCTTGCAACCACAGCTTGTAACACTGAGCAGTCTTCGAAATAGGTTATGGTCTACTCTGAATGTTTAGCTTTTGCCAGCAGATATAGTGTCGTTCACAAGGTTGAAATATGTGAATGTTTTTTCTTGTTCTTGTGAATGGTTCCATAAAGACTTCCGGTAGCATCTGGGAGCAACAGACCTTCCACGAACTTATTCAGTAGATCTGTACCACGCTCTGGGGCTCTCAGTAAGTCATGTTAAATGTCGTGGTTTCTTACATCGTTGGTGGATATACACACAAGTTTTCCCTTGTCGATCAAATGGGTAAAGTCACTTGATTTGCTCTTCTAGCTCTCGGACATTGTCCTCCTCTTCATTCTTTGCGAGACCCTGTCGCCATAGGACCTGAAACCATTGTGTATCATTCCAACAATCTATTGAACATGTTTGGACAGTCTCACTATATCACTGAAGGTAATCGTCCACCGGTCTATGGCAGTCTTTTTTTTTATATACCTACGATTCCTCCAGCAACCTTACACTGTTTGTATATGTGCTCCAGTGCTTGGTCTGTAGCGATTTGGTTAAGGGTTCTGTAGTTTCTTTTACAACTAAGCTCCCTGACAAGAACTCTTCATACATATGTGGTTCTGTGTGTCTGTTCTAGCTGTACCATGTCCAACAGGTAGATGACACTCCATCGTGAGTAGCTGATATGGTCGTGTGTGATCATTAGAGGTAACATTTCCTTCATTCAACAAATAAATAGGTTCTAATTATTGTTCCTATCAGCTCGGATGAATACAAGAAGTGTCTGAAGTTTATCATTATAATGCTCCCATGCATATGTATTTTTCTGTATTGTTCATAAAAAATTACACTGCATGTGAAATATACATTTTAAACAGACTGGTGCAGCAGTATGCGAGTCCAATGCTTTGCTATATATTTAGTATGTGAACGAGTTGAGAATGAATATCTGCCTGAATTATACCACATTTTTAGAAACTATATATTTCTATGGTGCTCTAACATTACATTTGTCTAAGGTAGAGTATGATGGTTATAAATAATGCAAAATATTTGTGTCTTGTCATGTAGGGTAATATGTTGGGAGTATTTTGATGCATCACACTCCTTCATGTAACTTGGATCCTGGAAGGTGTGGGCAATTTCATAAGATGTCGAAACTGAAACAAAAATAAAATTTGGACAAAATCACTTAGTTTTGGGTTTCCTGAAGGATGGATTAAGACGCTCCATAGGGAGCATGCTTACATATAATTTGACACCATCTGTGTATATCTAGACTAAGTATTAGTACCTGTATGTAAAATTTATCAAATATTGACATATCACGAGTCACGTACAGTACATGATGAGACCCAGGAATATGTTCCTATGTCAGCTGCGTAAACCTTCAGAGAATGACAACAGGACAGTTCTAGTCCCCAGAAGCCTTTTCTAGCCAAATAAACAGAGTTTAGGTATACACTGTGCAATGATGCGTGAAGAGAATCCTGAATTATGCCACTTTAATATAGTTGGTTCCCACACAAAATAACAAAGTTACATTGAGATATAATTTCATTAGATATGTTTACTTAATACTACAGTAGTTAGGAGATAAAACTTATGTATTAGATCCGTCCATAGCTTGTTAATTTGTCTAGTAGGCACAACATAGGCAGACCCAGAACAAGGAAGACCCCTAGACATAAGCAGTGAGGCACTACCATGCACGTGTGGAGTAGTGACGTCACAGATCACTACCAGACAAATAAGGAGTAGTGACGTCACAGAGCACTACCAGTCAAATGAGGAGTAGTTACGTAACGGAGCATTACCAGGCACATGAGGAATAGTGATGTCACGAGCACTACCAGGCACATAAAGAGCAGTAATGTGATGGGGCACTGTCAGACTGTTACGAGTGTCCGCCATAAGTTTTTGTTCTGGGTATGAAACACGCTGGTTCGGATGGTGTGTGGCTGGTTCAAGCAGTTTGCTCATTACTCGACCACACTGACTGGGCCATGCTTTATGTATTAAATTTGTTTTAATACATTGTGTATCTACTGCATTATGTTTGTATATAGGTTAGACAAGTGATCGTGGGCCCTTAGTGTCCGGTGGCGAGCCCGGTGGTACAGTTTACCGAGGCGTGAAGGTTCGAACTCTCGTGCTTGGCTAGCGTGCAGCCGCCGTCCGGCTGACAGCGTACAGCGACATCGTTTTCCACATGGTCGTGGTTGATATAATCATTGTCTTGGTTGTTATAATCATGGTTGTGGTTATTATAATCATGGTCGTGGTTGTTATAATCATGGTCGTGGTTGTTATAATCATGGTCGTGGTTGTTATAATCATGGTCGTGGTTGTTATAATCATAGTCGTGGTTATTAGGTACTGTAAGTATCTAGTATACTATAGGAAGGAATAGAATAAGGGTGAGAATAATTAGTTAAAGAAATATTCGCCATAAGGAGAGGTTAAAATCATAAAAAAAAAATTATTATGAATCACGGATGATCATTCCGAGATAAATTATATTATGAAGAGAAGTGACCTTGACTCTGGTTAGATTAATCACCATCTGCTTAAGTCAGCACCTGTGTTAAGTCATCATAGTCATCATCTACATTAGTCAGTTTTAGGCCCATCTCACATGACTGACCGACCATCAATGTTCTTTCCGTGCGAGGGTGTTAGTTTTCAATGCGTCTTATTAATTACGCTGGTGGATGTAAGACCAGCTACCCTCACTGACGCAGCTATGGTCAATTTGGTGTTATTCTTGTTTATAAATGCCTTCTAATCTGTCTCAAGTCTATCCGTCCTGTCTATTGCCATCCCAACTGTCTGTTCGTCTGCGTGGTGCTTGACTGTGCGCCTGTCTGTACTCTTTGTGTCGTCAAATCTGTCTGTCTTATCCGGTGTTGGCGTGTGTCTGCCTGTTTGTCTAATGTAAACCAGTCAGTCAGCTGCCTGTCTGTCATGTTAGTTGCCATATTGTCTATTTGTGCATGTATGAATCTGTCTATTTTTGTCAACTTCCTGTCTATTTCACTGTCTATATTCACCCTGTGTAGTCATGTCTGTCTATATGTATGTATGTGTCTGTTGTCTTTGTCTTTCATAAGTCTGTCTATCTGTCTGTCTTTCTGTCTGTCCTTGAATCTGTCTGTATTATGTCTGTTGTTTGTCCGCTTCTCTCTCTCTCCATTTTTATCTGTACTATCTCTATCTTTATTTATATATCTCTATCTCTCTCCATTACACTACTCATCATATTTAGCACTTTTTCTTCCTTATTAAACAGGTGATTTTAATATGGTATTCTGGGAACTTTAAAAAACACATCCCTCCATTCACACCTCCACCTCTCACTATCCCTCTCTCCCATCTCCTTTCCTCTCTCGCCTCTTAAGGATAATAATGTTTCTTCTCCTTCTCTTCTCCCTTTCTATCTTCTCCATGCATTCCTGTTATTATATTTTTATATCTTCTCCTTTTCCATGTACAGTCAGCCACAGGAATAAGTATACACTGTAGCCTCGTAAGGTCCGAAAATGCTCTGGTAACGTTGAAACTGGGCATCCAGACGCATGATGAAACTTAGCTCCCCCCCACCTGTTATCTCTAACTATTTTCTGTTCCTCTTCTTTATTCTTCTATTTATTCATCTTCCTTCCTTTACTAATCCAAACATCATTAAAAAAAGTAGGCTAAGAGAAAAAGTGGGGGGAGGAGGAGGGATCCGTACGATGACTTAACTGCAGTCGTGGGCTGACAGAGTACAGCGAATAAGGGTGCGCCAAGTCCGTAGACTTGCATCGTTTTCCATCGTAAATAAAATGGTTAATTAATGCCTTCCTAAAGAAACCATTGAAATGGAACCAGGTTTGTTCCACTCTACGATTTTTTTTGCGATTTTTCCACCAAGTTTGATGAAAAACGATTGTGCCGTTTTGGCTGCCCAGAACTGACACACACACACAGACAGACAGACAGACAGACAGACAGACACACGGCTAGTCCTATAGTATATTAGATAGATAAGTGGAACTATGTCAGTAGGGTAATGTAGATAAAGTTTACGTTTTGGCCAATCAGGATATGATACATCCCTATTTGGCTGTCGGTGACGGCTGGTAGTCTGTAGTCAGTCTCTACAGTGCCACACAGCTGTCTTAAGTTAAGTAGAATATCCTCTCTCTGGTGTTTTGGGAGTTGGCATTTGACTATTGAGATTTGTTTTGCTTGATTGATTTTGTGTGATCTTGTTGGACCTTCAGTCCTTCCTGAGCCACTTCCAAACATCTTGTCATATTATTATTGTTATTTATTTTATTTTATGTACATATGTAGTGGTGGGAATAAGTTAATAATTTTTTTTATTTTTTTATTGACTTGTTTAGGTTTTGACCTGTTAACTTGACCTTGTTGAGAGAACTTGGGATTAAGGATATAATAATAAATACTGATATATTTGAAAGACTTTAGTGATTTGTGTTTATGTAACGAGCTACCCAAGGGACGTAACACAGGCACATGAGGAGTACTGACGTAAAGGACCACTACCAGGCACATGAGTAGTGACGTCACAAGGCAAAAACCACAGTGGGTAAATATGTGAAGGGTATGTAATAAGGTGGGGGAGACCCCGAATTAGTTTATGTGTGTTTAATACAGTTTGTTTTAGACTGTTTGTCTGTCTGTTTGTCTGTCTGTCTGTCTTGTCTTTGTGTGAAGGATGCTGGGGAGGTAATCAGGACCAAACCCCGAATTTTCATAGATTATTTCGTTCTTTCCTGTCCGGTCAGTGTTACATGATGGTTTACATAACTCCTCAACTACGACACAAAGACAGATTCTCAAAGATTCGTAAATTGTCTTACTAATTTCCCTTCTGCTGTGGTAGAAAGATAAAGCCTAGACGAGTAGTAAGTTTATCCCCCCCCCCCCCTCTAACTCCACCTCCTCCTCACCGAACTGGAAATGCGAGGAGATTGTATAAATTAATTAAGTTATGGCACCAGGGTGTCTTTTGTTTTCCAGGAGCGTTTGTTTATTTTTATTTTTTACGTTATTTTACTCTTTGGAATTTATTACACACACACACACAAGTGGATGCCCCTCGAAATCGAGGATACCCGTCCCTAGGGTCACATAGGCGTGAATTTGTTTAAGGTGTAGAAGCTGTTGCCAACAGAACACACACACACACATACACATACTACTACTACTACTTCGACTACCATTACTTGGCTGTCACTCGGAATCGAGTCTGACAATCACCCAGCTATGATACAGTGATATGAGTTATTAATGATGTTACCTTCATTGGTGAGTTCTGAGGTGACTCGTGAGGCTGATACGGGACCAGCAGGGCTGTCCTCAGATGTTGCACGTCTGGAGGGCTACATTTAGTTCCGGCGGGGGAGGGGGAGGGCGGGCTTTGTCGGCAGTGTCTTTCCGGCGCTAACACTTGTCTGCCTCGGTATGCTTTCAGCCTAACTTGAAAGTATTGACACCTTCTCGTGTGGTACCTCTTGCGTTATGGTGTAAAATCGTCTCCCAGGTGAGGGTGTCGATTTGGCATTTTTTCAGGTTTGCCTTAAGTCAATCCTTATACCTTTTTACAATTCGTTCAGTGACTGTAAAGTAGCTACTTTGGCAGTCTACTGTCTTCCATGCTGGTAACATGGCCAGTCCAACGAAGTTGTTCATGGATAATGGTACCCTCAATGCTCCTACAGTTGGTGTTAGCGAGAATACTGGCATTTGTTCTCTTGCCTTCCCAGCGAACTCGGAGGATGGAATATAGACTACGTTGGTGAAAGTTGCCAAGTGTCTTGAGGTGCCTCCTGTATGTGACCCATGTCTCGCCGCCATACAGAAGGGTGGGGAAGACCACTGATCGATATACGTGCAACTTGGTAGATAATTTGAGTTCCCTTCAGCTGAAGACATGGGTATGAAGTCTGTCAAAAGCTTGAGATGCACATCTGATCCGATGTTGAATGTTTTTATCGGTGTCTGCAGTGATGGATAGGTGGGAGCCAAGATACTGAAAGTGGGTATCATTAGAGAGGGTAGTACCGTTAAGCTGGATGGGTGGTGGAGGCGTGGCTGAACCAGGGGCAGGCTGAAAGAGAATCTGAGTCTTACTTACATTCACCTCAAGGACGAAGTGTGCTTACGCATCTGTGTAGGTGTTCACACACACACACACACACACACACACACGAGAACACACACACACACACACACACACACACACACGACAACGCACACACACACACACACACACACACACACGCACACGAGAAATCACACACTCACACACACACACACGAGAAATCACACACTCACACACACACACGCACACAGACACACACACACACACACACACACACACACACACACACACACACGAACTCTCACACACACACACACACACACACACACACACACACAAGAACTCTCTCACACACATACACGAGAAATCACACACACACACACACACACACACACACACACACACACACGAACTCTCACAAACACACGCACACACACACACACACACACACGCACACACACACACACACACACACACACAAGAACTCTCTCATACACACACACACAAGAACTCTCTTACACACACACACACACGAGAACTCACACACACACACATATACAGACACACACACACGAGAACTCACACACACACACACACACACACACACACACACACACACACACACCTACACACGCACACGAGAACTCACACACACACACACACACAGATCCGGGTCTAAAATCGTTTTCTGCAGAGAGTTGAGTTACTCCTCAGTCCGCCTACATAACAAACGACCTTCCTACGTACAAGGTCGACTTGATCACAATAGACTCAAACGCGAATTTGTGTTGAATACTAACTACGTTTGACCCATGATCGAGAGGTTAGGATAGGATAAGTTATGTAAAATTGGGTTAAGTTAAGTCAGGTTAGGTCGGGCTAGGTTATATTAGGTTAAGTTAGGATGGGTCTGGTTTGTTAATTTGGGTTAGGTCAAGACAGGTTAGATAAGGTTGGGTTAGGTCAGAACTGGCTTTCTCTCTTGAGTTTTTACAAATAAACACTCTACACTCGAACTGTGTCATACTGTCTGGGTTGCGTTAGGCTTACCCGCGCAACCAACTCCAAAGTTTGTTTTACTAGAGATAAGACGCCCGGCGAGGCATAACTGGGACATGCATTTCAATTAGTCTATGTTAGCCAGCCTTTAGGGGGGTGGGCAGTGAAACAGTGTTGCACTGTTCATCGCTTCACACCCAAAAACCTCATTTTAAGTAGTATTCCCTGAGCCATGGGTGAGTTAAGACGTCGTCTCCATCCTCTCCTTCCTGAAAGGGGGCGGGACACCACACCACACAGAGTCCTCCACCGCCACTCCGTCCTGTGAACCGTCGCCGACACGAGACTAAGTGTGTTAACCTAGGTTTGTTATCCCTGTAGAAGTATCACGTGTGGAAGCCTGGTTGCGACAAAAGCAATCTAGGCTAGTCTATTGCACCTAAATGGTTAATTCAAGTCACGCTTACCAGTTCTCCTTGCCGCGGTAACCGTCTACAGTGACTGTCAGTGACGCGAGACTATGTGTGGTAACTCAAGAGTATTTTTTGCTGTTATGGCCGTGGAAAGAAGTTCTTGTGATGAAGCCTGGTTGTAACAAAAGCAATCCAGGCTGACAGTAAATGTATCACTTGAAGAATTAAGGCTCTGTTAAGTCATACCCACAGTAGAGCAATCACACGTGTTCCCAAGTTGATAATTCCCTCTTTTAGAAGATTAATTGTATTACAGCGTGAACGTGAGTGATCATATATCCATGCAAATTGTAAATCATTGTATGGAAGCTTGACAAATAAATGTAAATGCAATTATCTGCTCGTATCTGTGATCCTATTTTATTATTACTAAAGGTAATGACTGATTGGTTATGACAAAGTATAACCAAAAACTGAGATAGATGTTGGAAATTAATGGAATTCATTAAATCATCATTCATCAAGTATAAATCATGGAATGTCGAGTGGTGGAGTGAACTTCTACGTAGATACGCCATAATCTCCTGTAAGTAACCAGTGTGAAGGAATCGAACTCTACGGAAAGAAATAAGACATATTATTATTTATATATAATATAATCCACTCCTACTACCACCGATCCACCTAAAACCATGAAAAATACCAAGAGCCACACACACACACACACACACACACACACTGTGAGCCGGACATGGATCAGTAGCAACACCCGTATATATGAACAGAGAAATCCTTGTATATAATTAGTATTTTCTTGAAACATAAACATACTCTAAACGACCATTAGGATTTTTTTTTCGAACCAGCCGACACGTAACGATTAAAAACTGGTAGTGAGAACATCTCTCTCGTACTAAGGACATTGTCAGTGAGATCAGGAAAGACAGGTATTAAAGATAATGTGGGCATAATGGTTATTGATAATACTGAAGTCTTTAATACACGGATGTTTTAAACCAAGAGACCCAAGGAGGGGAGGGAGAGAGGAGGAGAGGGAGGGAGGGAGAGAAGAGGAGGAATGGGGGGGACAGGTTAGTAGATGTGATAGAGGCTGTTTTGATGTGGGTTTTTCCTTTCTCGTGACAGTAGTGGGAGGGGGAGGAAGGGGAAGAGGCAGCCACAACCTTCTCCCCACTACACACACACAACACACGCACACACACACTCACACACACACACATGCACACACACACACATACACACACACATGCACGCACACACGCACACAAACATGCACACACACACAAACACACATTACTACTACTACGACTACTTGCTGTCACTCGGAAACGAGTATGACGATCATCCAGCTTATGATACAATGATATGAGTTATTAAGGATGGTCACCTTCGATGGTGAGCCCTGAGGTGACTGAAGAGTTCGATACGGGACCGACAGTGCCATCCACGTGTGGAAGGCTACATCTAGTGCGGTAAGGGCGGCGGCAGTGTCTTTCTGGCGTTGGCGCTTGTCTGCCTCGGTATGCAGTCAGCGAACTCGAAAGTATTGACACCTTCTTGCGTTGTGCTCCTCCATGCGTAGCGGTGTGAAGTGATCGTCTCCCAGGTGAGGGGGTCAATTTGGCACTTAATCAGGTTTTGATTTAAGACTATCCTAATACCTTTTCAGTTGCCCGCCAGCGTTACGTTTACTATTCGTTAAGTGACTATAAAGTAGCTGTTTGGCAGTCTACTGTCGTCCATGTGGGTGACATGGCCTACTGGCCAGTCCAGCACAGTTGTTCATGGATAATGGTAACCTCGATGCTCCTACAGTTGGTTTCAGCAATAATACTGGCATTTGTTCTCTTGTCTTCCCAGCGAACTAGGAGGTTGGAACGTAGATTACGTTGGTGTAAGTTTTCAAGTGCCTTGAGGTGTCTCCTGTATGTGACCCATGTCTCGCAGCCATATGGCAAAGGAGGGGAGAACCACTGCTCGATATACGTGCAACTTTGTAAATAATTTCAGCTCCCTACAGCTGAGGCTACTGGTACAAAGTCTGCCAAAAGCTTGAGATACACATCTGATCCGATGTTGAATGTCTTCATCGATGTCCGCAGTGGTGGACAGGTGGGAGCCGAGATACCGAAAGTGGGTAACATTTGAGAGGTGTAGAACCATTAAGTTGGATGGATGGTGGAGGTGTAGCTGAACCAGGGGCAGGCTGAAAGAGAATCTGAGTCTTACGTACATTCACTTTAAGGCCAAAGTGTGCATACGCATCTGCATTGGTGTTCAGGCTCTCCTTTAGGTCGCGTTCAGTGTGAGCGACAAGAGTGAGGTCATCTGCACACTGAAGTTCAGTAATGGAAGCTGCCGACACATTTGTTCCTGCGTGGAGTCGTCTTATGTTGAAAAGACCTTTCATCTGGTACTCGAGGTCCACCCGCCGGCTAAATTTGCACAGGCACGATTAAGGAAGGCAGCCAAGAAAATGGAAAAGAGAGTTATTGCCAGTGTACATACTTGTTTTACCCCCGTTTGGATGGGGGAAGAACTCAAACTGGGTGCCATTGTGCAGGACACTGCCAATCATGCCATCCTGGAGTTGCCTCACAATGGCAACGATAGAGGCATCTATAGGAGCTTGGGGGATTTCCTCCTTTTCCCAACTATATTCCAGGAGAGGGTGGAGCCGGCTGGTGAGCAGAGGTCCTCCTACTATATTCACCTCGGCTGGAATTCCACCAGGCCCTAAGGGCTTTGTTATTTTTCATCTGTTTGATGGCAGTAGCTACCTCACCCAGGGAAGGATGATAGCTGAGGTAGGTCAGCTCTGGATGTTGAGGGACCGACTGAGTAGTCAGGACATCCACATCTATGTTTTGGTTGAGCAGTGAATGGTAGTGCTCTTTCCAGGGCTGTAGGATGCCTTCTTCGTCTTTAATTAAGGAGTTGCCGTCGGATGAGCGGAAAGGGTCTGCTCCATGAGTGATTGGCCCTTGATATGTTTTAGTGGAATTGAAAAATTCGCATATCTTGTGTTGAGTTGCAAGTTTTTGTGTTTTACATGCTTTATTTTTAAACCAGTCGTTCTTTTGATTGTGAAGCTCGCGCTGGGCCGCTGCTTTCTTCTTATGGAAAGCATCAGCTTTGGTTAGAGACTGAGGGTTGTTCTGTCAGTCAGTTAAAGCAGCCCATTATCATCAATGAGTACATTCATTTCCGGATCATTTTCAACAAACCAGTTCTGATGTATTCTTTCGATCTGGCCGAGGGTCTCTCTGCAGGTTTTTATCATGACAGTGTCGAGAATACCCCATTCGGCACTGGGATTTGGGTTGTTTGTTGTCAGGTTGTTTATCAGCCTATATGCAAGCTGCTCTCTGAAGGTATGTGCTACCGCTGGATCCTCCAGAAGGTTAGTGTTAAAACCTCTTCGGGATGCTTGCTGCCTTCGTCGTTTTGGGGTGACGTTAAGTGAATTCTTGGCGCTGACGAGCCGATGATAAGTGTCACAGTGGTCTGAGCCGCTTATGGCTCAGGTGATGAAGACATCTCAGCATCTTGGCAATCTCTTTCTCTGACAATGATGTAGTCAATGAGATGCCAGTGTTTGGATCGTGGGTGTTGCCACGAACCGTTGAACTTGTCGGCCTGCCTAAACAGGGTATTGGTGATAGTGAGGCTGTGTGCAGCACACTTGTTGAGAAGGAGTAGGCCGTTGGGATTACACATGCCTACTCCATTTCTCCCTCTGATTCCCTGCCAAATGTCAGCATCTCTTCCAACTGTGGCATTAAAGTCACCTAGGAGCACAACCTTATCTTCTCTAAGGATAGGGATTATGACTGTCAAGTTCGGCGTAAAAGGCCTCCTTGATGTCATCCTCTGCATCCAGTGTTGGGGTATATGCACTGATAAAGAAGGCATTACGTGAGTGATTCAGTTGACTCGGAGCATCATGAGGCGCTCGTTGATCCCAACAGGCATTTCAGTTAGACTATGTAGGATACAGTGGCGGATGGCAAAGCAGCTCCATAAATGCCATTTCTCTCTGCAGCAGGCTTACCCTTCCATAAGAAGGTATAGCCAGACCTCTGTTCTGTGAGTCGACCCTCATCTGCAAGCCGGAACTCACTAATGGCTGCTATGTTGATGTTATTCTGAGCCAGCTCTTTTGCTACAAGGGCGGATCGTCTTTCAGGACGCTTATTTGTGCCTGTATCCAGAAGGGTCCTGACATTCCATGTAGCGAACATAAGAGGTTGTATAGTTTGTTTTTGTTTTGATCTGTGTTACGAACCCCTCCACGGATTGTCATGATCTACCTGCCCAGCACCACGAGCAACGCCATCTAGGGACGAGACACGAGTATGACTCGTCTTAGTTACCACTCCGGGGTTTCCCTTCTCCATATCCTGGTTGTTGGGTCACTTCCTCCCAGTCTTCTTTGTGAGCTCCAATTCGAGGAGAGAGCACTTGGCTCTGGGAAGTGACCACAGGATCACCTATCCTGGAAACCTCCGGCACAGTGACTACCTACCGTCTTCTACAATACTCAGCCTTACTCGTCAGCCATCTCAGCTCCTCACTTAAGTATTTGTAATCTTGTATTGCCTCTCCCACCTCCACCTTGCTTCACGATTGTTTTATGTTGTATTAGTATGTATATACTGTTAATGTTTAGGTTAAGTATGGTAAAGGGTAATTTATTGGAAGCTGAATATTTTGTTAAGGAATTTATGGTACTTTATTATACACAACGAAAACTCGCATCCTTTGTCTACCCTTTTATAGTCCGATTGTCTTTGTTTTTTTTTTGTTGTTGCCTGTTGGGATCTGGGTAGACGTATAACTATATTCTAAATCCCCAACTCGTAACAAATGGCGACCGTGACAGGACTCGACCTTAAGTACCATATTCCTTCCTCCCTTGTTACTCAGTGTTAATTATTCCTCCGAGTCACTTCTGTTTACAATTGCTTTACGGTGGTTTAAAGTTTCCTTCACATGTGTGTGCATATATTGGTATTACCGTACAGTAAGAGTGACAGACGTAGGATATTAGTTCCAAGTGTCATAAGTCTTACCTGTTATTACACGTGGCAGTCGTGTAGTAAGTCTTATCGAGTGCAGGGAAGAATCCGGATCTGTTTAATGCCGTACCCTCACTCCAGAGTAGGCTGTTCCATAGTCACTAGTTTAGGGTGAAGTGATATCTTGGGATGCCCCTCTCTACCAGGACCCCATAATTATAAAGCCTCAATTATTGTTCTTTTCATTATCTCATTCAGGGTCAATCATATCAAACTCAAGGGTTGTTAATCCGGAACTTATATTAATGCCGTAATACGCCCTTCCTCTTTAAAGTATCTCAGGGTTGTTAATCCGGATCTTTATATTAATGCCGTAATACGCCCTTCCTCTTTAAAGTATCTCGGGGTTGTTAATCCGGATCTTTATATAAAATGCCGTAATACACCCTCCCTCTTTCAAGTATCTCAGGGTTGTTAATCCGGATCTTTATATTAATGCCGTAATACGCCCTTCCCCTTTCAAGTCTCTTATCCTTATCTAAGGATCTTCTCAGAAGAACAATAATCTTAAGTGTAATTTCCCTAGGTATAACTTGGGTAGTTTCCGGGACTTTCTGGCTATCCACTGCCGTGATATTTTCTAGGGTAATCCACTTATATTATCTTTTGACCATTAATTAATTTATCTAGGTTTTCTTAATGGCCACCTCAGGATTTGTTAAACTTGGTAGTCCTGGAGGAGTGGAAGAGCAAGATACCATTTCACATGATGAAGCATGTGGAGGAGCGTGGAGAGGTTAATTTAGGACGTGCTGCTGAGCTGGCTGATGAGTACGCCTTGCTGGTGGAGTCACTGTGCCGTAGGGAACGTGGTACTTCCCGACATGTTAGGTCCTCCTCTGATGATAACCTTGGGAGCGTGAGTGGTAGGTCGAAAGGTCCCACACCTACCCCCCCCCCCCCGATGCAACCAAGCCTACTTGTTCTTACTGTAAAAACCCAGGCCATACAATCCAGACTTGTAAACACCCAAAGTGTCGAATTGCTAAAAGTAGTTCCCTGGATCCCAAATCCAAACCAATAGCAACCACCAATGTGGAAAGGCCCCATCAGGATTTCTTCTCTTCATTCACCTATGAGGGAAAAATTTCAATCATGGAGTGGTCTCGTTCTTTCCCTATTCGTATACTACGTGATACAGGCGCAGCACAATCTATCCTCCTGTTTAACGTCATTCCCGATATATCTACCGCATTTACTAATGAGAGTGTTCTAATTTCAGATCTCTCATCCCATTCTTCCTATCCTTTAGCTAAAGTGCACCTCCAATGTCCCTTGATTACTGGGGAAGTGCAAATAGCCATTAGGAAAGATCCAATGTCTGTGAGCGGCATTCATTTATTATTGGGTAATGACTTGTTAGGAGATCTAGTGGTTCCCAACATAAAGACATTCGACTCTCCCTTACCTGTCAACTCCACCACTGACTTTGAAGAAACTATTCCTCATCTTTTCCCATCTTGTGCTGTCACCCCGTCACAGTGTGTGCGAAATGGGCCCTCTTCATCTGAAACCACCTCCAATATCTTACTACCCACAGAAGATCTGTACAATAAGACCATTAGTAAGGATGAGCTCATTAAAGCCCAACAATCTGATCCATCTTTGTTCAAACAGGTGATGAAAGACCTCAGTGTGGACCATTGTACATCTTCGGCTTACCACCCACCGTCCCAAGGTTGCTTGGAACGGTTCCATCAAAACTGTCAAGTCAATGCTAATAAACTATCTCCTCTCAACTATATAGTCCATACTCCTGATCCCAGAAAAGATTCACAACTTGTTCACATTAATCTCATGAAACTTTACCATTCCAGGCAGTCAGAGGAAGACATCCCAGAGGCTATAAGCCAACCTGTATTGCATACGGTTTTGTCAGGGCCGGAGACAGATGACATGGACCTATTGGAGAATTTAGACTTCCCTCTACCTAAAGAGAACCCTGCTAACAGTCACATACTCAACAACTTGGATGAGTATTTTTCTGTTCTGAATCCATCTCAAGCAAAAGATCTCACTCAGTTATTATCAACATTTCCTAAAGTCACGTCAGACCTCCCAGGGTTTTGCAATATACTTAAACATGATATTAAGCTAATCTCAGATGATGTACAACCCATTAGGCAATCAGCATATCGACTAAATCCACACAAAAAAGAGATTATGAAAAAGGAGGTAGATTTTTTGTTAAAACATAACTTAGCTGAGCCTAGTACCTCCCCCTGGGCTTCACCTTGCCTTCTCATTCCAAAACCCGATGGCACTTTTCGTTTCTGTACCGATTATCGTAAAGTAAACCAGGTCACTGTCTCAGACTCCTACCTGTATGTATATTATGTATGCTGGATTATATATCATGTATGTATATTATGTATGTGCTCCATTTATGTATTATTTATTCAGCCTAGCTAGCAGCGTATGGCAATGTTATTACCATATCCCACACGCTTAATTAATGTGCCTGGCGACGTATGGAAGCTGCTAATGTATCACTTGCCATACGTCGCCTATAGCAGTTGACCGGGAGCCTAGTCAAGAGAGAGTGCTGCTCTCCTTTGTGTACATACTCTTATCCAGTAAACCGAACCTACAAAACTATACAGGTGTTTGTGTTCTCTCCTGTATATAGAACTTATTATTCAGAACCTAACATGGCGCAGTGCGTAGTCTTACTGGATAATTACGAGTGATAGTGCAAAGTTTGTAGAAAGCCGGCTAGGGTCCCCTCCCGTCTTGGGTCAAGCCTTGGGTCAACTCCCGTGCGTCACCTCTCCTCGAAGAATTTCAGCAACTTTGAGCAGTGTCAGTGACAGTGATTTTCTGTGAAGTGTTTAGTGCATTGTGTGTTCGTGCCATTCATGTGTGACCTTGTTCTAAAGGATTTCCAAGGTATACGGCACGTTCTGGGCATTTGTAAGGAGTAAAGTTCAGTGCACCCGTCTCTGATCGCGTCCTGAGGGTAACTAGACTGACTGGGAGTCGCCGCGCCTCTCCCTCCACCCCCCTCACAGCGCCGCCTCCACCCCCCCTCACAGCTGGGGCGAGACGCTCTACCCGCCCAGGACACACTCACTCGCACACGTACACGCACTAACACTCGCTGACCGCGCGGCTTCCTTATATATATTTTATATATATAACCTACTTATCTGTGCATTTAATTAATTTTTTGTCTGAAATCTTGTTGATACGACGGGCTGACCGGTCAACACTGATTTAAGACATAGTACACAGAGGAAGTAGTTATGTCTCACGCCTTACGTAGCCGTGGACCCAGCGTCTGGATGACCCAGGCGGGTGATAGCCCCGCAGAGATGGATGACCAGACCGGCCACGACGCTTCAGCCCCCACATCGCGCAGTCCCTCACCTCAATATTCAGCGTTGTCTCCAGAGATAATTGCTTTACTGAAGTTTATGAGAGATGAGAAACGCGAGGATGAAGCCCACAGACGTTTGGCGGATGAGCACAGAAGGCAAGCAGAGGCAGAACGAGACAACCAACGGAGATTGGAAGACAGTGAACGGTTTGAAGCCTTGATATCTCGCCTCACTGTTAACCAAGCCCCTGGCTCTAACACTGCCTCGGTACTGACTGGTTCAGATACCTCATCCATGCTTCCTTCACA
The DNA here is from genome assembly GCA_958450375.1 of Homarus gammarus. NCBI lineage: Eukaryota > Metazoa > Arthropoda > Malacostraca > Decapoda > Nephropidae > Homarus > Homarus gammarus. The sequence goes on along the minus strand of CAUDMG010001588.1, from coordinate 645,980 downwards.
CCCCCCAGCCCCACCTAAAGCAGCAGCTCAAACGCCGCCCATCTTGAAGCCTGATGAGACTTTCCAGACTTTTCGTGAATGGCGGCGACGGTGGACTGACTACTCTACAATGGTGGATCTCCAGAGTTTGTCACAGCCTAAACAACTCATCCAGCTGCGCATGTGCCTGTCCTTGGAAATTCAGCGTGTCTTGGAACATACGTTGCAGGTACCCCCAACCTCTTTGCTGTCTGTAGAGGAGGTACTGGACGTTCTACAACGGCACATCAAAGGACAGCAGAATGAAGCTCTGCGCAGGAGGGACTTGTTTAGCTGCAGACAGATGGAGGGTGAGTCTTTTGATGCCTTTTACGTGCGTCTTAAGAGAGCCTCGGAAGAGGTAGATATATGTCCAGGCCACCACCAGCAGTGCGAGGAGACCCAGTTGAGGCAGGTGATCCTGATGGGTGTTAAGGACGAGGAACTTGTCCAACGCCTCACCTCCCTCGACTCTTCCTCTTCTCTTAAGGATGTGTTGACGATATGTCGCTCCTATGAGGCTGCCAGGTGTGCCACCTCTGCCATCCGTGCTCCCCCTACAGCTGTACGCGCTGTGTCCCGGTACAAGAAGGACAAGAAGTCCGTTCCTACGCCTTCGCCCACCACGTCCACGCCCGGTTTATTTTGCAACAACTGTGGTAAGCAGCACGGAACACAGGTGTGTCCAGCTGCTCAGTCTACCTGCAACAGTTGTGACCGTAAGGGCCACTGGTCACTCACAGTACGGTGCCCAGCCAAACGCGTCCAGTGCAATGTGTGTGGTCGTCTGGGCCACTATGACAAGTGTTGCCCTTCCAACATACCCAAGGGACCGCGTCGGCGGAAGCTTCAGCCCCCCTCCACCAGAGAGGGCCGCTCACAGTCTTCCAACCAGAGGTACGACGACTCTTGACAACGCTCGAGCCACATTAGGAATGTGTGCTCCCCCCAGCGTCCCAGGACCAAAGTCCCCCAGTACATCAGCGTCATCGTGACCTACGGCGGTGTGTCATCCCGCCTTCAGATGTTGCCCGACACCGGCGCTGATGCTACAGTCATCGGTCCCCAGCATTTGCAATGCTTGGGGCTCTCTCCAAGTGATCTAGGACCGCCCCCCAAGGATCTCCGCTTTATGGCAGATGGTTCACAGATGACCCCGGCCCTGGGTTCACTCCAAGCACAAGTCACCTTAGGCAACAGGTCGTGTCAAGCCTGGATTGATGTGCATAACGGTGTCCAGACTCCTTTGCTGTCCTACAGACATTGTCAGGAGTTGGCCATCATCTCCCAGGACTTCCCCAAACCTATTCTTGAGGTAAAACACGCCAACAGGGTGCAAAAAGGGAGCAGCAACGACCCTGCTGCCGCCCTACCCCTGCCTCTTGCCAGTGACACCTCTCCTTCGGATGCTCGGAAGTACTTCCTGAAGGAATTCAGCGACGTTCTGGTGACCAAGTCCGCTCTGGAATCCAAGCCTCTCAAGAAGATGGCAGGCCCCCCCATGAGGATCCACCTGAGGGACGACGCGAAGCCATTCGCTATTTACACCCCTCGACTGGTTCCCCTGGCCTTCCGCGAGGCGGTCAAAAACGAGCTGGACTCCATGGTCGCCCAAGAAATTATTGTACCAACCGGCGATGACCCGTCTCCATGGTGTCACCCGATGGTTGTCGTCGCAAAACCTAAAGGTGGTGTTCGGATCACCACTGACCTTTCCAAGCTCAACAACCAGGTGTCTCGTCCTGCGCACCCTTCTCCCACGCCCTTTGCAGCCATACGCAGCGTGAACCCGAAGGCGCGCTTCTTCACGACGATGGACGCCCTGTGTGGATACTGGCAGATAGAGCTTGCCGAGGAAGACCGACCACTCACAACGTTCATCACCCAGCATGGACGTTACAGTTATTGCCGTGGCCCCATGGGATTCGCCGCTACAGGAGACGCTTTCTGTCTTCGAGGTGATATGGCTCTACAAGGTCTGGCAAACTGCGTGAAAGTGGTCGACGACATACTCGTGTACGACGAGGATTATATGGATCACCTCTGCCGTATCTACGAGGTACTCAACAGGTGCCGGAAGCACGGCATTACCCTAAATGCCGACAAGTTTGTTCTGGCCAGCTCTTCAGTTGACTTTTGTGGGTACACCCTCTCAGGGAATGGTATCGCAGCTGACCCGGAAAAGGTCCGCGCCATTACGGATTTTCCCACCCCTGCTAACCTGACCGACTTGAGGTCCTTCATCGGTCTCGTCAACCAGTTAGCAGAGTTTTCGTCGGACATCTCCGCAGCTGCTCAACCACTTCGCCCCCTGATGAGCCCCAAGAGGACATTCCTGTGGACCCCCGACCACGACAAGGCCTTCCAGCAAGTGAAACAGGCCCTGTCTCGTCCACCTGTCCTCGCCACGTTTGACCCAGCCTTGCCGACAGTTCTGCAGACAGATGCCTCACGCTTGTATGGCGTGGGATACGCCCTACTGCAGGATCATGGTGGAGGGCAGTTCCGGCTCGTCCAGTGTGGCTCGCGTTTCCTCTCTGACACTGAGACGCGCTATGCCACTATTGAGTTGGAGCTGTTGGCTGCGGTTTGGGCGATGTCCAAGTGCAGGTTTTACCTCATAGGCCTGCAATACTTTCACCTAGTGACCGACCATCGCCCGCTTGTCCCGATCCTCAACCACTACACGCTAGACGCCGTTGAGAACCCTCGCCTCCAGCGTCTGAAAGAGAAACTCTCGGCGTACATCTTCACTGCAGTGTGGCGTGCTGGTAAGGAGCTCTGCATCCCTGATGCCTTATCCCGCTCCCCTGTCAGCCGCCCTACTCCAGAAGACCATGTACTCGACGCCGACCTCGCTCTTTCCGTCAGGACTGTGGTCACTCTCCATGCCGTCCAATCCCTTCGTTCGGACCTGTCACCAGATGACGACAAGGCAATGGAGGACCTTCGAACAGCGGCCCGAGATGACCCTTCCTATGTCCGACTCGTCGAGTGTGTGAGGAATGGATTTCCTAGCAACCGCTACGATCTTCACAACACCCTGCTCCCGTATTGGAAACTCCGCGATGAACTCTACTGCGACGGAGACCTTGTTCTGTACGGAGCACGTGTAGTTGTCCCTGCTGCATCACGTCCCCACGCCTTGGCCCGCCTTCACGACAGTCACCGTGGAGCTGAGGCCACCAAACGACGTGCACGACAGACTGTGTTCTGGCCCGGCATCAACTCCGACATCTCCAATGTTGTCCGTGCGTGTGAGCCCTGCCAAGTATTACAACCCAGCCAGCAGCAGGAACCCTTTATGAGTGACGACAACCCCACCCGCCCCTTTGAGTCTGTGTCGGCCGACTTTTTCTGTGTGTCAGGAAAGTCCTTCCTCGTTATCGTCGACCGTCTCTCTGGTTGGCCGGTTGTCATCAAGTGCGGTAATGACACGACGTCTGCCGCCACCATCAGCAAGTTCCGCCACTACTTCCGTGACGTGGGCGTTCCTGTACGCCTGCGAACCGACGGAGGGCCTCAGTTCACAAGCCGGGACTTTGCTGTGTTCCTCGACCGATGGGGAGTCCGGCATGTGTTGTCATCGCCCCATTACCCGCAGTCCAACGGCCACGCTGAGGCTGCTGTCAAATCCCTGAAGCACCTCATCCTTAAGGTGGCCCCTTCTGGGAACATTGACTGCGAGGCCTTCGACAGGGGTCTTCTTGAACTCCGCAACACACCTAACTACACCGGACGCTCCCCTGCCCAGGTTTTGTATGGACGCCCCCTTCGTTCTTGTGTCCCTGCTCACCCTCAATCCTTCTCCAAGGAGTGGCAGGCCAAGACAGAGGATTGTGATCGCCGAGCCGCCGAACGTGTTCAGGACGTCGTCGCCCGCTACAATGACCACGCCCGTTCTCTCCCCAGGTTGAGTGTCGGCACCCAAGTCCGTGTTCAGGACCCGACCTCCCTACGTTGGGACAAAGTAGGCGTAGTCATGGGTCTCGGCAGGTCACGGGACTACCAGGTGCGGTTACCCAGTGGTCGTGTGTGGTGGAGGAACCGCCGTTTTCTCCGACCCGTAACAATGCCTTCTGCTGGCCCCGCCACCAGTGTTGAGTCCCATACCCTTCCCAGTGATGAAGTCCCTCGACGCTCAGAACGGATCCAAAAGAAAAGGTCCGCTCAAGACTTTGCTATGAGCGTATAGGGGGGAGGGAGGTGTATGTATATTATGTATGCTGGATTATATATCATGTATGTATATTATGTATGTGCTCCATTTATGTATTATTTATTCAGCCTAGCTAGCAGCGTGTGGCAATGTTATTACCATATCCCACACGCTTAATTAATGTGCCTGGCGACGTATGGAAGCTGCTAATGTATCACTTGCCATACGTCGCCTATAGCAGTTGACCGGGAGCCTAGTCAAGAGAGAGTGCTGCTCTCCTTTGTGTACATACTCTTATCCAGTAAACCGAACCTACAAAACTATACAGGTGTTTGTGTTCTCTCCTGTATATAGAACTTATTATTCAGAACCTAACACTACCCTTTACCTTTGATTGAAGATATAATAGACAGCATAGGCTGTGCAAAATATATATCTACCGTGGACCTATTGAAAGGATATTTTCAAGTGGGACTCACGGATAGGGCAAAAATAATCTCAGCATTTATAACTCCATTTGGTCTTTTTCAATATTTGGTTATGGCGTTTGGCTTTTCTAATGCTCCGGCCACATTCCAGAGGGCCATCAATTACCTAATTCAAGACCTAGGTGGGACGTTCGCCTACCTGGATGACCTGGTGGTGGTGTCGGACAGCTGGGACGAACATCTAGTGCGTTTGGAGATACTGTTTGCACGACTGCAAGAGACTGGATTCACCATAAACCTGGCTAAATCTGCTTTTGGCCGGGCCTCAGTGACTTACCTGGGACATGTCGTTGGGCATGGTATGGTGAGACCCAAGGACGCAAACATTAAAACCATCTTGTCCTTCCCCACTCCAAGGACGAGGAAGGAACTCGTGCGCTTCCTGGGGATGTGCGGCTACTACCGTTGGTTCTGCAGTAACTTCTCCAGCGTGGCCGGACCCCTCACAGACCTTACCAGTTCTGCGGTCCCTTACATCTGGAACCAGAGGTGCGACCAGTCTTTCCACCGCCTCAAAGCCTTCCTTGCCTCTAAGCCTGTAGTCCACCCCCCTGACTACACCTTGCTTTCATCTGCAAATCGACGCTAGCCGTGTCGGAGTGGGGGCTGTGCTCCTACAACCCGACCCAACCACTGATGTCCTTCACCCTGTGGCATATTACTCCGCCAAGTTGAAAAAACATCAGACCAACTACCATAGAGAAGGAGGCCCTGGCTCTGGTGTTGGCAATAAAGAAATATGAATGTTACCTCCAGTCTTGCCCACAAACAACCCTTGTCTTCACCGACCCTAACCCACTCACGTTCATCCAAACCAACAAGACCTCCAACCAGCGAATCCTCCGCTGGGCTCTCCTCACCCAGCCCTATAATCTACAAGTCCGGCACATAAAGGGGGTGGACAACCTGATTGCAGACTCCTTATCCCGAGCTCCAGTGGAAATGCAGCAGCTACTTTCCAGACGCACCAGGTGATCACCTCCTTCGCGCCCGCACTACGGAGGTCTTTGGAGGGGGGGTGTGTTACGAACCCCTCCACCGATTGTCATGATCTACCTGCCCAGCACCACGAGCAACGCCATCTAGGGACGAGACACGAGTATGACTCGTCTTAGTTACCACTCCGGGGTTTCCCTTCTCCATATCCTGGTTGTTGGGTCACTTCCTCCCAGTCTTCTTTGTGAGCTCCAATTCGAGGAGAGAGCACTTGGCTCTGGGAAGTGACCACAGGATCACCTATCCTGGAAACCTCCGGCACAGTGACTACCTACCGTCTTCTACAATACTCAGCCTTACTCGTCAGCCATCTCAGCTCCTCACTTAAGTATTTGTAATCTTGTATTGCCTCTCCCACCTCCACCTTGCTTCACGATTGTTTTATGTTGTATTAATATGTATATACTGTTAATGTTTAGGTTAAGTATGGTTAAGGGTAATTTATAGGAAGCTGAATATTTTGTTAAGGAATTTATGGTACTTTATTATACACAACGAAAACGCGCATCCTTTGTCTACCCTTTTATAGTCCGATTGTCTTTGTTTTTTTTTTTGTTGTTGCCTGTTTGGATCTGGGTAGACGTATAGCTATATTCTAAATCCCCAACTCGTAACATCTGTGATAATGATTGTGTTTTCGACCGAATAAGGATGACCTTAGTGGGTGCTGTTGCCCAGTCAGGTTGGTTCTTTAGGCAGGCTATGTTTAGGGTACCTTTTCTAGCTCCCTCCCCATGTGGAGTGAGCAGATTGGTTCTTCGAAAGGGCTGCTCAGTCGCACAGGCAGGACCGGATTGCACTGCTTCCTAGATCCCAGAGTATAAACGACCATCTTATCTATGCCGCCCATGTACAGAGTTGTGACTAGAGATTCCCGACAGTCATCTCTGCCTGTCCCCTTCACCACTCGTCCATCGCCATAGGATTTTGGGGGGTTTTGATGATAATGAGAATTATGATGAGTGGGATGATGGCTGCACGTGAATTGATTTATGTGGTGAGACAGGAGCGCAGGCTGCAACCACACTTCTTGGCTCTCCCTTTTCTTGATCCAGTGGTGCAAGTGTTGAAACGACTGGGGAGAGGGAGAGATGCAATGCAATAGCCCAGTTTGTTGAGTTCTGCCTTAGTAGCCTTTCCATCATGCATTGCCTTCGTCCACATGTGTAATAGTTGGGTTCCCATGCTGGTCACCTTTCCACTTATACCGCCGTTGGGGTCTTACTGGAGCTCTGTAAGCATGTCTGTCTGATGCGAAGCTCCACCCCAAATTTTTCACTCGGGGTTTACTCCCATAGCCTTATACCTACCAAGGGTTAATCTGTAAGGCAGCAGGGCAGTGGTTGGCAGGTACCAGGACGTGTCCACATGCCAGTGAGCCTACGTGCAATCCCTCTGCTGGGGCCCACTGCTGCTCCGAGATCCCCTGGAGGTCGAGCCTGGCCTACGAGGCACCTAGTTACCCACCCAGTTACCGTGTGTTGCCATAAGGAGGCTGTTAGGTTTTAAATGCAAGAAAGTGGTTTTCTTATCGTAGAACTCAGATACCTTCACACTGATTACTACATACGTAGAATTTCACTCTGCTTCCGGCATTCAATGCATTGTGTACTTGATAAATGATTTAATAAATTCCATTAACTTCCAACATCCATCTAAGTTATTGGTTATATCTTTTCATAACCAATCGGTCGTTACCTTTGGTAATAATAATAATAATAGAGGGGTCACAGATAATTGCACTTACGTTTATTTGGCACAATTCCATACACTGGACTTGTAATTTGCATGGATAGATCAGTCACTCACATTGACGCCACAGTACCGTAAGATATAAGGGAGAGTTTGTCAACCTGGAGAATTAATCGTTAGATCTATTAGGCCGGCCTGGAGTGCTCTTGTAGCAAACAGGCCCTCACCATTGATCACTTCCTTTACAGGACGTGTTAACTTGTCGCTGGACTTAACAACAATCTCGGGGATTTGCACACACAGACTCGTAGCACTGGTAGGACTGTATGGCCCCTGTTCTAAATCCGCGGAGCAGGAGGTATTCTATAATCCAAGGTCTAAAGCCCACTGGCTAAAATGTGGTTTTGAGGCGTGAAATGACCCCTATCGGCTGGCCGGTTACGTTATCTCTACCTAAACAAACATTTGGGATGGGTTATGCGGGAGGCCCAGCGTAACCCATGACAGAGGCACATCAGGAGTTTGTATGGTCAAGAGGCTGGCAGGGGAGGACTTAGGCAAGTGGCTTCTCTGCTCGCCACGAGGGCTAGCCAGCGGTGGTAGCTGAGAGTGAGAGGAAGCAAGCAGTGCTTGCACCTTAACACTAACATAAAGCTGCCACACTAGACGAATTACACCACCATGTCCACACACACACACACACACACACACACACACACATATACATATACACCCATACACACACACATAAATACTTACCCACCGACATACAAACACATACATACATACATAGATACATACATACATACATACATACATACATATACACCCACATACACAGACACCGTGCATACACACACCCGTACACACATACATACACATACAGACATACCCATACACACAGACATACAATTACACACACGTACCCATACACTACTACATCCTTGACCACCGAAGGGTCAAGACGTACCTGGCGCTCCTCTCGGAGCAGCCAGGTCAACTGTTAAGTTGGCCCATACCAACCCCCTCCCCTGAACCCTCCTCCCCTCCTGAATATCAACAAGTTCTCGCCAGAAGTTACAATTTCATTTAGGAAAGGAACGGAACCAGTGTTAAACAGAGGTGAA